>CM063313.1:6110541-6308041 GCA_032173965.1 Sitta carolinensis | reverse complement strand
GCCAGCTAGTGGTCAATCCTTTTATATATATATATATATATATATACATACATATATATATATATAGAATAAGAGAGAGAGAGAGAGAGAGAGAGAGAGAGATACATATATATAATTTATTTATTTATTTAAATATATATATATTAAATATACATACACTTAATATTTACATTATATTTATATATGGATAATATGTTCGAGTTTGGCTGATAATTGAGATACTTAAGGGAGAAAAATATATATATATATATAAAAGAATGTGTATAAAAACTAGAAATAGTACTGTTTATCTAAAATTTTTCACATCAAGCTACAACTAAAGAAAAGAAAAAAAAAAATGTCCCCCTGGGGTTTTTACAACTAAGAGTAGATAGTATTAAAACAAGGGCTATCCATTAATAAATTATCTAGCCAATGGATAAGCCTTGCAGCATTTTCTTTTTGTGAATTCTCTGTGGACTTCAGATTTCTATCAGCAGACATCCAATTTACATGTGAATCGTGATTTCATCATATCATATCCTGTCACTCCACTAGGAATAATTTCCTGTCATTCCACTGTGAATCATTTCAGGAAAGTACAGATGACTTAATAATTTACAATTAAATAGTTCATGTCATGCTGGAGCAAACCATGTGAAAAGAATCAGTGTATTTGCCACACAAATGCAAATACCTCTGGGAGATTCAGGGTGGAGAAGAGAAAAGAAGGGAGGAGGAAGAGAAGAAGAAAAGGCAATAATTTAGTGATGGACAGGAGAATAGCAGCATGTAGCAGGACAGTGGAGTAGGAGCCCAGTTTTAAGAGAAGTCAGAAAGCTAGATGCAAATGAGGATGTTAAGTAGGTTGGAGAGAAGGCAGCCCAAATATCTCTTTGGTAGGAAGGGTGATGTAAACCTTTCCTGTTCTGCTGAATACAGGAGAACACTTAACAACCTCAAGGGACAAGATATAAGCCTTCTCACTGAGCAATTTACTAAATTAATATATCTTGTCTTCCCTCCATCCCTTCTCCTTCATGTACCCACCTCCACCATTTATTTTATTTTTAATAGGCATTGAATTTTAACATTTTGTTAGAAGTTCAACATTATTTGTCAGCAGCTTTAAGACGTTCTACATATGGCTTTGTGCTAATCTGTTCACTTTGGCTGTGCCTTTTATCTTATTTGTGATGTGTGGCCAGCTCCAGTGTTTTCCCCATTGCCTGGAAGAGAAGAGAGAGGAAATATATTCTTGTGATCTTTGATACAATACTATTAGTTCTCTTTTCTGGATGGGATTCATCCTCCTTAGCTTTAGACAGTTACAGTACAGACGTCTCCATTTGAGATACCCATCACTGACACATTATGGAAAAGAAAAAAAGTGCTTTAAAGGAGATTATTCTGTCCAACATTAAACATTTTTTGTTCAAGATGAGATAAACTTCATTCTAAAATTACTTATTTCATAGAACCATAGCACTGAGGGATGGTTTGGGTTGGAAAGGACCCTAAAGATCATCCAGGTCTAACCCCCTGCTATGGGCAAGGACATCTTCCACTATCCCAGGTTGTTCCAAGCCATGTTCAACCTGGCCTTGGACACTGCCAGAGGTGGGGCAGCCACAGGTTCTTCAAGTAACTCATGAGAGTGTCTCACTACCCTCATGGTAAAAAATTTATGCTTAACCTAAATATACATTTTCCTTCTATAAATTTCTCTCCATGGTTTTAGCAGGGTGTTTGTTCGTTTGTTTTTGGTTGAGGATTTTAAAGGAACACAAACCAACCAATAAGAGCCCAGATGGAAACATCTACAATCTGGATGTTCAAAAGTAGGTGTAACTAATACAATATTCCAAGTCAGCCTATTTGGTAAAAATATAATAGGATATAACATATAACAGGAGGGATGCTGGCAAGGGTTTTAGAGCACAAAAAAGAATGCACCTCTGCAAAGCAAAGCAAACAGACAAAAGGTGACCTTCTAACCAAGATCCAAAATAAAATCACTTACCTACTAGACAAACATACCTTGGGAAAACATTCTACCAGGGTGAGTCATTATGAAGAAGGGCAAAACTCAAAACACAAAGGCAGAGCAGGACAGATAGAAAAAATTAGTCCTTTGATGGCATTTAATACTCAGGGCAAATTAATTCCATTCATTGCATTAATTGAATCACACACAACAAGGGCAAGGCAAAAGGTGTCATACATCTCTACAACCATGCTTTAAACTTGCTCTTTGAAAATGCTTTGGGTGTAAAAGAAGAAATAAGGGAGAGTCGATGAAAAATGCAATGTTTCACTAGGAATCTTTACTGCAAGATTTGTCTCCAGCTTGTAAGGAAACTTGAGCGATGCCATATATAAAATCCCAATCAATTTTAAGAGCAGAAACCATAGGAAAAAGTGGTGCCTCGTTAGATACTTTCTGAATGCAAGGTACATTGAATAGTGGAAAGGTAAATTAACTCCCAAGGGAGTTAACTTCCAGTTACTCCATGTAATGCTTGAAAATGGTCAAACAAGTTACATCAATAAAAGACCTCGTATATTCAGTGGAATTTATACCAAAGATCACTGAAATTTACAAATAGCAATTAATTCTCATTATGTCACCCTGAGACATAATTAATAAAAGCAATTTATTCTGTGGGTGGACTCGTAACCCAGAACAAAATAAAATCCTTGGATCTCATGGCTGTATTTCAGAAGAGTACATACAGTGAATCCAAGTTACATTCTGTAAGTCTTTCATCTAGCTTCCCTCCAGAGAGTGAGATTGAAAATGTAATGATAGAAACTGTCTTTATAACAGTAAAACCATGGTTATAGAAGCCCTCCAGGACTGGAAAAGCTATGTTCAATTCTTCCCTGCAGGAATTTAATCTATTTTCCCTCCTCACATCTGAGAAATCTTGAAAATTTTTGTGCTAAATGACAAAGCTTCAACAGGGCACCTGGAATTGCAACTGCCCTCCTTAATTCATAATAAGGAATACTATAACTATATGTTATATTACAAATGGGGCAAAAACATTCTCTGCTTTTGAAATAATTTTAGTTTTATAGGTGTGAATTAAAGATTAATTAATTAGACTCAAGGAAAAAGAATAAAACCTGAGTGAATGGGTATGTCCTTAAATGTTCAGCTAGAAAAAGACTTTAGTTCTTACTCTTGATTCTATATTTCATCCAATTGATAAAAACTCTTCTCTTCTCTTTATTATCATGGTCTCTCAGGAAGATGGAGATAACATTTGAAACACTATAAGAAAAAAAAAGGAGATTAAAATTGGGCCACTCATTTTTTAAGGCTTCCTTGAATCACTGAAATTTGATATGGATGTCACAAAAAGATTTCCAATGCCTTAAAAAAGTAAAATAAAATTATAAATAAATAAATAAATAAATTTTAAAAAAACTAAAAAAAAAACATAAAAAAAAAAAAAAAAAAAAAACGTTGTTGTAAATAAATATGTTCCAGAGAAATATTTGGGACTGTAACCATGAAGTGCTGTGGTACATTCTAAATACTGAGCAAAATGTCTAAGATTCAGAAAAAGATAATGTCTCAAAGATGTATTCTTGTCTTTCATGCTTCTCAGCCAAGCATGTAGGATGCTTTTGATATGAAGCAGATCTGAATGCACTGTGCAGAGATCCCAGGCAGCTGACATGCAATTCCAGCTTTTGCTGCTGCTACAGGACCTACCTACAAGACCTGCAGGTCCTTTGATGCCTCTTGCCCTGACAGTTCTGCAGCTCTTCTGCCAAAACACCTTCCCTGTGCCTGTACATCTATTTTTTATAATTTTTTCCCTCTCATACAGTGAAAGGGAGATGATACGATCTGTATTTGCAAATGCAAGTGTGAATTACAGAGAGCAAACTGAAATGTCCAACATGATGTATTAGAAACTTCTGCCTCAGGCTCTGCCTCATTTCTGCCTGTTCTGTGGTGTGGGATCCTTTTCTGATGTACCTGTAGCACCAAAGGTTATTCCCAACAACTCTAACTAGAATGTTAACTCACGGCCACCACATATAGGCTGTGTAATTGTATTTTCTTCTCTTGGCAAAGCCTTGGACGTACTATTTGTCTTAGAAAATATTAGTATTAATTATTAGTAGTATTTCAAATCAGTGTCCATTTCCTCATTAAGGGGTGAAGTATTTAAGTGCATGTAGCCATATTAATTTTCATTAATGATGCCAATTAGCAAACTGTTATAAACTTTTAATAATATTGTAACTATATAAATCCTTATTGGGATTAATTTTTATCCGCTGCATAATCAGCTAAATTATTGAATTATTCTGCTGTGGATTTGTCACTTCTACCACAAGTGCATTAAACAATGTTTTAGGTCTCAGGCAATTTTTTCCCAAAGTAAAAAAATAAACTGCAAATATTTAGGTAGGGAAGAGGAAATGAAAATATTTAGTTCCTTTTGATTTTGGAAGTCAGGGAGTGTTTTTTTCTGTTCAACATCCAAAATATCCTTGAGTAGGACGGAATTCCTCAGTGACTTCAAATGCAATAAAGTGTTTCACTTTTTGTATTTTTCTTTATATATTGGTTTCACAACGCAGGAAAATAAAAAAGGAAAAAACAACACAAAAATAATAACAAAAAATAATAACAAAAAATAAAAAGGATGTTGTGAAACCAAGAACTTTGATTCTCTGTGTGACATTATGCTACTAAACTTTGTGTTTCTCCTGTCCTGCATGCTTTGGGTTTCCCCACTCAGCCTCCAGCTGTCACTTTGCAAAGGTGTTGGTCTTCAGTGGATCCTGGGCTGCATCTTTCAGGCTCATGCAGACATCAGACACTCCAACGCTTTAAAATGAATTTAAACATCTCTGTTCAGGTGTCTAATGTGTTGTGGTGAAATGAAACATTTCAATTCTTTCAGTAAAACAATGTACTGTGGACTTCTTCAAGAATTGCCTCTTTTTTTGCTCAGAAGTCTGATTTTAGCTAACTCAGATATGCCAGTTTTGGAGAGGTTGGTGGGGAGTTTATCAGTGAGGTTTCATCCAGGTCTAGATGGAGAACAAAGGGTTATTCTGGAACACCTCATGTCAGGCTTCTCTGTTTAAAAATTTTGTTTGATCTAAAACTTACCAAGCTGATGACCCAGTGGAAAGTGGATTATAATTTTATTTTCCGATGTTTCTATAACTTAACATCTATTAACTATGATAATTTTACCAGTGTTTTTTTCTGCAAAACCAAAACCCAGCAACAATTATTTTTCAGTTAAAATTTCAGAGGGGCAAGAGTAAAATAACTTATAGAAGTGCACAAAAAGTTCTGTAGAAGGCATGCAACTGGTCAACAAATGCAGAAGACAGCTCTGCTTTATCTAAGAGAAACCAAGGCAGTAGGTTAAGCAGAAGTAGGCAGTAGTAAGTTAGCAGAAAAATTCATGTCAGGATAAGTGTAGAGAGACTTCTGGAAACATGAATTAAATTATGGATGTTCCCTAAAACTTCTCACACAGCATTGCCTTATCCATGTGATTGTTACAGCCTAATCCTCTCACCACAGAAGGAGAACAAAGACATAATGTTGCCATTATTTTTAAACATGACCACATTTTGTCCATTATCTAGGTTTCCTCTTTTCCCACCATATAATTCCCTCATGCAGGCTTTTTATCCTGCCACCTCCAACTGAACAAGCTAATAATCAAAATTATTCAACTATTGACACTGTTCTCTGTTCACTCAAGTCATTTAACACCTGTAATATGCTTCACCTGGTAGCGCTGTAACATCCTTGCTTGTTAATGGAACAAATATCAGCTCCCAGATGCCTCTGGCTCGGCAGAGAGAAATGGTGCTATCACAATTATCATGAATCAGTGCACCCAAGACTGTTCCACGTGACTTTTTTTTAGCCAGTAATAATTTTAATAATAGGGTTATGTCTGCCTCGAGCAATTGGAGAAATCCCTGAGTTTGTGTCAGTTGAGCTGATGTATCCACTCAGACGGGTGAAAAGCCACACACGAGCACTGGTTTACACCTCTAAATCAGGGGAGCTTCATTAATTAAGGTTTCCGTCAGATAGGACTCAAATGGAGAGTCCAGCTCCAAGGGTCACCCTGCCCACACCGCCAAGTGAAGTGTCTGCCCCCTAAGATGCTGCATGCTTGCTGTTACATTTCTGTGTTTGTGTCTTGCACAAATAAAGGTTTTAAGTGAGACATGAGATGGGGACCTCCACCACCCCATGTTCTTTCCACAGGAGAGGGAAGGAGGGACGGGACATTGCACAGAGTCTGTTCTGTCCTGAATGGAGGACATTGTCCCAGACATTCTGAAGTGACTTTTTCTTTCCCTCTTTACAACTTCAAAGGAGGCCTGAGATGAGCAGCAGCATAAACTGAAGGTCTAAACTGGTGGAAATGAGCTGAGTTTTTTAATTTTTAATTTCCATTAAAAAGCAATAAAGATTGAAAGAGCTGCCAGCTCTCAGGCTGCTGTTGGTTTCTTCTATGAGACCAGGATCTTTTTGTTTGCTTGCATTTTCCTGCAGGTCACCTGGCTTTAATTCAAGCTGAGTAGTTTAATATTCAATGAAAGAACATGTACGATGCTCTTCCCTGCACTTTCACATCCTGCACCAGGGATCCTGCCTGTTTGTTTACCTCGTTGGGAAATTTATGCATGTTTTTAAGCACCATCAATTACTATTCACAAAACAACTAGCACATAATTGTGCGTATTTTCAGATCAAGGCACAAAAGCTTGTGCCAGTACCTGTTAGATTTGATTGGACAAGGTCACACAGAAGAACATTAAGAAATGGAGACAGAGATGTCAAAGCATTTCCAACGGCAACAGCAGCCGCCCCGCTCGTATCAACAGGGGGAAATGGAAGCATAAACCAAATTGCATCCAAATGATTGCAATTGGAGCACATGTGTTATGGGAAAGGTTTGAAGTTAGCACATGTGCTGATATAGCAATATGACGATGAAGGGGAAGAAAATTCCAGCATTCAGTGTCTTTGCAGCACAGATGGTTGGGTTTGCTTTGCTGGCCTAGTTGCTCATTAAAATGAATCAGATGAATCTGGCTATCCCAAACTGTTAGTATATGTCTCTGCCTTATTATTCTGTGCTTTGCAACAATGATGATACTATTCTGCCCACGGGCCAAATAATGCTTCAGTGTGGATCACACAATATTCTGGTGGTGGGCTGCCGGTGTCTTGACTAACAATCCGCTCTGCAGTGAATCTAGGAAAGGTTACAAGGCACCAACTGGATCATATCAACCATGTTTTACAAAATCACTCAGTAGGTACTACACAGACTGTAAGCAACTATGTGTGATTAATTACAGCATCACAAATGACACCCACTTTTGGGAACTTACTTGCCTTTCATGTTTGGAATGTACTGAGTGGTAAACTAGCAGAGTATCTTTTATTTTTGTGTTCTTTTTCCTTTTTAATGTGGCAAAGGACATGTATAATGCAAAGAACACCACAGATTTCCTCTCGCTGTCTTTTTTTTTTCTTTTTTTTTTCCTCTTTTTTCTGTCTTTTTTTTTTTTTTTTTCTCTTTTTATTTTTTTTTCCCTTCCGGAGAGTGAATAACAGTTATGAAGAGTGGGGTGATATACAGACCCTCTGCACAGTCATAAAGTGTAAATTTCCAACATGAGATGCCTGTGGGGAGGGTAGATTTTCCTTCAGCCTCACAAGTCCCACTGATGTTAATAAAGGAGGCATGTCTACAACACCCCTCACTGAATAATTTACATCTGCACAGACAGAAAGTCAGAAGGCAAAGCTGGAGACACATCAGAAAGCTGGCTTTAAATCAAGTCAAAAGTTTGCCTGTGTTTGTGGGTGGTTTATTATTATAAAAGGAAATCAATGCAAATTGAAATTAAAGCTGTCCGCTCAGCTTTGAGGGTTTCAGGATGGGGTTTAATGGGAGGGGTAGGAAAGTAATATGTATGAGGAATGGCTGAAAGATAAAGAGAGGTTTAAGGAGGGAAATGAAATGCAAAGGTTAAATGAACAGCAAAGAGTTATATGAACTACAAAGCAAAGTGAAAGTAGTTCCTTTGGAACTTCTTTCATAAATATATTATTTTGTCAACAAAGAGGAAAAGAAAAATTCAGTAAACTTGTTCAAAAATAATGGAAATTTGAGATTAAAAATTATTTTGAGTAAGCAGCTGTGTTTTAGACGTACAGTTAGTACCAAGGCTTCAAAAGAATCCAGATGCCAAACCGTACACTGCCAGGGGCATCATTAAGAATACATCTTATGAGATTATGTTCCGAGAGGCACAAAGCAAAAGAGGCACATAACATGATGATACCTTAGCCAGCCTTGGGTGGACCAGCTGAGGTGCAGAAGAATATTATTTTATTATAGCAGACATTTCTTACTGCTCTGAAGTTGCACTTTTACTGAATACCCAGCATTAGCATCCTGCCCAATCCTTAACTAATTTCCTATGGGTGAGTTAAAGTCACTATGAAGAGCTCTAAAAATTGAGTCATTGGATGACAAAGTTGCAGATCCTCATAAGGGATAAAATCTTGGATGTCCTCTGATTTTCTGGACAGGGAGGAACTATTTCCTCTTTGTGGAGGTTTGTCTGATCCAGTCATTTAAGCCACGGGTGAAACGTGCAGTTTCTCAAAAGACTTGGGAACTATCCCTCACAAAACAGTTCACTCTCAAAGTCTAAGCAAATACAGGCCAAGAGCACTCACAAGAATTACAGTATCCCAGAATCTCAGAGTGGGTTAAGGCTGGAAGGGACCCCAGTGGGCTCATCTGGTGCCGCCTCCCTGCTCCAGCTGGGCCATCCCAGGGCACAGGGCACAGGATTGTGTGCAGAGGGCTCTGGACTCTGCCAGTGAGGGAGACTCCAGAGCCTCCCAGCACAGCCTGCTCGGGGCTCGGTGCCTGCCCAGCACAGAAGCTCTGCCTCCTGTGCAGGGCAGTGCTGGGCTCAGCCCCTGCCCGTGGCTCTGGGGCCATGGCTGGAGCAGAGCCTGGCCCTGCTCTGCCCCTGCTGCACACAGGGACACCCAGGGACGGGGTCCCCTCCCAGCCGGGCTCCTCTCCAGGCTGAGCAGCCCCAGCTCCCTCAGCCTCTGCTCACCAGGGAGATGCTCCAGGCCCTTCCTCGGCTCTGCAGCCTCTGGACCCGCTCCAGGAGCTCCCTGTCTGCTGTGCCGAGGAGCCCAGACCTGGACACGGCTCTGCAGAGCTGCCCCGCCAGGGCTGAGCAGAGGGGCAGGATCCCCTCCCTGTCCTGCTGGCACCAGGATCCATGGTCCTCCTTGGCCGCAGGCTCTGCTGGCTCAGGGACAGCCTGGTGCCCACCGGGAGCCCCAGGTCCTTCTCAGAGCTGCTCCAGCAGGGCACCCCAGCCAGCGCTGGAGCCTGGGCTTGCTCCTGCCCTCTGCTCTGCTCAATTCCAGCAGTTCCCGGCTCTCTGCCCGCCGCTCCAGCCTGCCGAGCCCCTGAGGAAGGGCTGCACAACCCTCTGGAACATGGAGACTCAGGGTTTTGGCTGCAGTAAATCAGTTGAGTGTTCACATGACAGTTTCACCATAGCTTCAAAAAATCATAGTATGGTTTGAGCTGGAAGAGCCCTTAAATGCCATCTCATTTCAACCCCCTACCATGGATGGGGACACCTTGCACTAGACAGGTTGCTCAAAATAGACCTATTTACTGGTCTGGAGCCTTTTCATCCAACTGAGGAGACTCAATATGCCAAAATACTTATTGTTTGACCCATACCGTATGCCTGTCTTTAAACAAGACAAAACATTTCCACAGATTTTTTTCCTTTCTTTCTTTTCTTCTGCCTATAGAAAGAGCATTGGATAACTAACTTAATTTTGAACACCAAAGCTCCAAATACTTTTGTTGGAGATTGAGATCCTGCTGCTACTAAACAGCTCCATCAATGCAGAGCTTAATTACGTTTGTGGGTCAAAGTCCTTTACTTTTCCTGGGTGTTACTGTGTCCACAGAGCTGATGGCAAAGCTGATGCCTGGAAAATACCCAGTTCCTTCCAAGTGTTTTTCTGGGATGTTTGCTGAGCAGTATTCCTACAGACTTCCCACATCTTCCTAGCATGGGACTGTTTGTTCAGCACCCTTCACTGCAGGACTGGCTCTAGTGCTGTTGCAAACACATCTGTGACAATTACAGCTCCTCTGAGACCTTGTTTCCATTTCTCTGTCTCTCCCTATTTTCCATCCTGCTCTAACAGAGCTCTGTAAAAGTTTCCATGGTCTGTAATTTTGTCATGACTAAGAGTGAGCTCTATATTACATCTCTGCTCATTCTACATTAAGAAAAAAAGTGCCTTAATCCAAACTGAAGTGACCACCGTGTTGCAAAGCTGACACATCCCACATAGCTCTTCTGTGTTAAGCAGAATCATCTGTTTCCCAGTTCAGTAAGACACAAAGTGGTGAGGTTTTTTCCTACTTTTTTTTTTTATGATAAGGTTTTTTCACTTAAGATACCAAGCTTAGTGATGGTTTAGTTGGAAAATGCACCATCTAAACAGATAGAGGAAAAATCTTTCACAAAAAATATATGCCTATTTCTTTAACTGATGTTTAAAATGTTTTTGAATAGGTAGGAACCTGCTGAATATTTAAAAAGGTTATTGTTCTACCATTATCACCACACCACTGTGAAATTAAAGAGTGATTTTGAATGAAACAAAATTAATTTCACAGAAGTGTCGGATGGATGTTTATGATAGCAAACTGTCTGACTGTTCTTAAACCAGCTGCTTTCAATAGGAAGTGGGCTGTCTTTCCTCAGTGCACTCCTCTTTGGTTCAGAGCCAGGAACAGGGGGAAAAAGAAAGAAGTTTGCAATAAATTCAGGAAAATGGGGAGGTGAAACTGAAGTTGAAAGGAAATTAAAATATTGCTTCACTCTACCTCCATATTTCACTGTTTAGTTTGATGTCAGTGTCACATAAACATGTTTGTTTCCTAAGAGGAATAAGAAAGAAATCCCTGGTAAGGAATTTATATGTATTCTAAGTGCAATTTGTTTTATTTACAAGCCTGGCATAAAATGGTCAAACAGCAGGCAAGCTAATCTATTCTTCTTGGAATCTTAGCCTTGTGTGAAGTTCCTAGGAAGCAATTTAGCGTTCATAGATAAATCTAAGCAAAGGCCCAAGAAGGTAGGCAATTTTTCCTGATATTTTTATGTGTTCTTGCTCTTGACATTCCGCTATGATATCTCTCCATAATTCTAATTTAATACTATTAACCTCTTTTCCAAAGAATCATACTTTTTGTCAATCAAATACAAGAATATTGAAGCTTAGGTATTTTCAGTGTCAATAACCCACTTGAACTAATCATCTGAGTGAGCAGGATCAGCTTTGCCAAAAAAAAAACCAGTGGGAATTCTGATGGTCTCTTGGTCCATGGCTGAGAGGAATCTACCAGAGTTCCTGTGAGTGGAAGTAGCCAGCATCATTCAGGCCATGATTAAGGACACAGAACTTGTGAGACATAATGGGAAGGTGGAACTTTCACGTTAAGAGAAGGATAAGCTGGATCTTACTGCTGTTGGCAGCTACCTGTGTATAGGGCAGCTGGAGTCACTTCCAGTGAAAGTTAGAGGTGGTAAATTTTGGATACATATTTGGGAAAAAATTTAGATGGTGATGAAGCACTTTAGCAGGTTGTCTGGGTGAAATCTCCTTTTTTGGGGAAGTTCAAAGTCTCACTGAGGAACTTCATCTAATTGGTTGTACTTTGAGCACAGCATGGTTTGAACTAAAGACTTTCAAAAGTCCCTCCCAAGCACCTCTGAACCTGTGATTTGTGCCCCCAGAAGTTTGTGTTGGACTTTGTAATTACAAAGAAAGCCAAAGGGCCATAAAGAAAATTGCCATGTAAACCTCTCTGTTTTATGACCTCCTCCATTGTTGGACCTTCTGAGCCAAAATTAATCATTCTTTTAGCTCTACATTTATTGGTGTGCTCTGTAACCATCTGCCAGTGTAGAGGACCATAGCACCAGTGCATCTATAGCATGACAGACTGCTCTGTAACTAGTTTTTGTATTTGGTAGTCAAACTAAGCTATCACAAAATGATTACAAATAGAGATGCTTTAATGTAGCTGAGACAAAACCATTTCTTCTTAGCCAAACAAGAAAGAGTCAAAAGACTCGAGGATACAATTATTTTTTATCTCAAACCCTAAGAAAGGGCAAACATCTTGTGTGTGGAAAGAAACAATCCAGTCTCTGTCTCCCGTTGATGGAGAGACAAGGCTATAACCAAGATTATAACACAAGGTAATTTCAATTTTATTTCATAAGGTTTGCTTCCTTCTTTCCCAACTTTTCTTATTAAAGTGACACAAATTAAATTAATGAAGTTTCAGAGAGACAGCACTCTGATTCTTATACTTATCTGTGAAACAGTTTTCCAGGGAGTGTAATAGCAATCCCTGAACTGAAAATACTTGCAATGAAAATCCTGTCAGCCATCAGGAATAGATAAATACAGCTTGACTTGGCTACAAAAAGCCCCAGGAATTGAGATGAACTACCAGCATTGAGTCTTACATCCCAAAATCTCATTGTTTTCAGTGTGTCAGAGACCAATGGTCAAACAGGTGGAAGGAGGAAAATGGGTTTTGCATGTGGAGTGACTGGGATACTTTGCAATCTCCAGCCTGAAAAATTCCAATTGAGGGAAACAAGGACAGAGGTCTGTAAAGCTGTGGCATGGAGAAGCAAGAATGGGAAGATTTTTACTACATCTTATAGTGCAAATATTATGGGTATCAAAAGATCCTTTCAGAGGGTGACTTTTGGAGCAACAAGAGTAATTTCAGCTTTTCACATCGTGTATTTAAGGTGCCATGGGATGCTGTGGGTGCTACAGGTTGATACAGCTACAGCTGAAGGAGACACAAGGTTTCACAGTCCCGCAGAATATATCTGTATTAAATACAAATGTCTAGCTCAAAGAATTCCAGACACTGAAGTTTCTAAGGCTATTACAGGGTTCAATTCATTGAAGAAAGTCTCTACCTTGTCTTGTAGCCCATCCCTGTGTTTCTGGCTTCCAGTAATTGTTGATGGCCATGGCCAGATGGAATAGAATGATTATTCATATGATTATTAAGGGATGCTTCAAAGAGAATGCAAAAAGATATTTTGCAGCTTTGATGGTTCTTCCAATAGCCATAAGTAACATAAGCATCCAGGGGAACACTGAAAAAAAACAGACTTCATTTAGAGTGACAAAAATCCATGAAATCTCAGTCACAGGATCACAAAAAGTTTTGGATTGGAAGGGCTTTTAAAGATCATTTTGTTCTGCAAAGCCAGTATTTGCCCCAGAGACAAACTGATGTGGGACAGATCTTTGCCTTCATGCTTTTGAGATTTGGCGTCACCTTGGAACACAGCCACTGCTTTTGAAAATTGATGATTTCAGTCATTGCAATATCAGACAACAGTGAGAAGCATTTTCTTGAGAAGATATATAACAATGTGTTCTCTTTCGTTTTCTGGCTGCCACACTTTCTTGCTATTCATTGAGAATGTTATAGTGAATAATCATATTGGGAAATTAGCATTAATAGCAGAAAATATTTACAGATCACTCTAGTCAATTCTTTACATAAAGGATAAAAAAAGTCTTCATTCTGTTGGTTGTGTAAAGAAAGTCAATACTATATGATCATCCTGCTGGGATCCAAAACACAGGATGAAAAAAAAATCCTTAAAATTAAACTTATAAATCCATATTTAGAAGCCTGTGTGTATACCCTAAAATTTGTCAACAACTCAGAGGTTCCCTGTGGAGTTGGCAATAGAATTCAGAAGCTGTTACAACACAGTTTGAGGTTTGAGTGGGCTCTTCTTTTCTGAGCTGACTGTACTATTTCCAGTTTTGTGAATGGCTCTACCACAACAGATGCCCTGAAGCTTATACCTATCTGCACAACAGCTAGATAATTTTCTTGAGGAGCAATATTTCAAGAAAAACTCACTGACACTTGAATTACACTAATTTAATTTTATCTTATTTTTTGTTGTTATTATTATTTTATTATTTATTTGCTTTTTTAGTAATTTTAAGGTCAGATTCTTTACTGTGAGGGTGGTAAGGCACCCTGGAACAGGTTGTTCAGGGAGGCTGAATGTCCCATCTCTGGAAGAGATCAGATCCAGGCTTGGAGAAACCTGGGAAGGTGATCCTGCCTGATGCCTTAAGTTTTAGCTTTTATATTTTTCAGATTCTGTGCTGTTTTAGTGGGTAGTTCTGGATTTCATATTAGCTGTTACTAAGCTCTCTTCACAGAGTAGGGAGACAAAAAAAAAAATTCCATTTCTAGCTTGGGACTGAGGACAACTAATACAACTTCCTGGCTCAAGTACAAAAAGGTGAATTGAGAAGGAAAACAAGGAAGATGGAGCTTCATTACCTGAAGCTGTAATTGGAAAATTAACTCCAATATGCAAATGGGCCAAAACTTATCAAAGTGTGAGACCTCGTGACTGGTTGTCCATTTTGTGACCATTTTGGGTTCACCTTGGGTGTTGCCCAGCTGGGCTCTTGTGCTGCCCAGGTGTGCCCAGTGAGGCCTTTTAATAAGTCCCTGTTTTATCCTCTTGCTCTGTCTTCTCTCTGTTCCAGGGCAGCCTCCAGAAGGCATCATGTCCATGGCAGGGGTTTGGAACAAAATAATCTTTAAAATCCCTCCCAATCCAAACCTTTTTGTGATTCTGTGACTGAGATTTCATGGATTTTTGTCACTCTAAATGAAGTCTGTTTTTTTTCAGTGTTCCCCTGGATGCTAATGTTACTTATGGCTATTGGAAGAAACATCGAAGCTGTGAAACATCTTTCTTTCTGGGATTTAGTATATAAAAAGGAAAAAAAATATGAAATATGGCTGTGTTAGACACCTTAGGCTCCCTTTGCTGTCAGTTTGGGAACAGCCAGACTGGGGCACAGTTCACCTCATGATCTCAGGACACTGAAGATGGATCAAATTAATCATTCTTTTCAAATGCCCACTTCTCCCCATTGACTTTATTACACATTACAAGTCAATGTAGCATGCTCAAACTGTGTGTGTTTAATCCCTTGACACCTTGGTCAGAATGAAACAACTTCACTTTGAAAGCCTAATATCTAATTTATTCTCTGTATTTTTACGTGACATTACCACTGGAAAAAAAAGCATAAAAAACTGAGCAGAAAAAAAAAATCATAATTTGTATTGGAATTATCATTACTAAGGCATTGTTTTACCCCATTTCAATAATACTGCAGTGATCTTTTGTCCTCACACATGAATAATAGGACCACAGAAGAAGGTTGTTGCAGTAGAAGCTAAGAGCAGGCCCAAGTTAAAAGTAAAATAAATAAGATCCCCAAATTTTCTATTCTGCCAAAAAAGCAATTTCTTTGCCAGAAAATATTCTTTAACATCTGCCATCTGTTAGTTTTAATTTTTATTGATTTTTAATGAAAATGACACTTGTTGTAAATGATTGATGTTCAAATTTAGTAACACATAACAGACCAGAACTCTAACTTGTTCTCTACAATGTGTTGGGTTTATTTTTTTTTTTTTTTTTATTTTTTCAGTCTCTGGTTGCAAATATTTTAACGGACTTATTAAAGGAAAGTCAAACATTTCTAAGTAACATTTTCATGAGTCAAAGGTGTTGAGTTCATGAATGTGATTTTAACTTTAGCCAGAGCAGCAAGTGACCTGCACTTCTGAAAATCAAGCTCTCGAGTCTGAATTTAATTTGGCCTTTGCAAAATAAATAGATGAATTGTTTTGGCATTTCACAAGCATTAAAACAAACAAACAAACAGATGTTGTTTTTAATAAAAAAATAAATAAAACATAGGCTCTAGAGGAACCATTTCAAAGGGAATCACAGCATTTTACTTTTTTTCTGCTGGAACTCAAAAAATATATTTACTTCCATATGAGGGCGAAAGCAGAAAGATTTCCTAAAAACCTGAAGAAACAACCCCAAACTGGCATTTTCACAGCACAATTAACAACATTTAAAAAGAGGAAATAAAACTGCATGATACCATATCTATTTCCTTCAACACTCCCACTCATCTGCTGACCACACAGGACTCCATGTCAGCTGTAAAAGCCATAACATTCACAGCACAAGCCAGAAGCTCAACATATAATATCCCAAAATGCTTGTTAAAATTGGGCAAGAGGGAGCTCCAGCCTTGCCTTTTGCTCTGGATTTTGCATTCTGAATGCCAGCGTGCCGAGCAAGTCCTTGCATTCCACTGATAAAATATTATTTTAGTTTGCAGAAGTTTAATTTTTAGATTGAATTAATGTTCGCAGAAGATATTTCAAAGATGTTTCCTTGTAACTATTGTAATAGGTCTTAGTATTATTGCCACTGATAACAAATTCATTTAATAGCTGCTTTTCATGTTATCTGTTCCATACATCCTGTTTTTAATGAAGGCTGTTTTTCAACATCCTCTGTACTTGCAACCCCAATGAGCAGATATCATCTTTTTTAATTTCATTGTAATAATAGAGGCTACTTGAAGGTATTATTCTAGACATGAAAAGAGATTTCAAGATCCTGAGGTGGGTGTTTTTTCAGACAATACTATCAAACTCCATAAGCTGAGAACTAGGTTCCTGCTGAGATTAATATCTGACCTAAAATTCTGATTTTTTTATGTTGAATTATTTTCTCTCCATCCTTTGTCTTAAGCATCACAATCATACCATTTGGGTATGCCACAGTCAAGTACATTTTTTCCTTTAGAATCCCTCTGAGAAGGATAAATTTTCTCTATTCCACAGAAGAATAAAATATGATGGGCCCAAAACCTTGTCTGCAGTCACGTGGGCCATACTCAAGAAGGAGAAAAAATGTAAAATCCATTGTTATCCATTGTAACCCAGACTGACTAGCAGGCAGGAAAAGAAATGCAGATTTGCATGAATAGCTGTCTCAAAGTTTTGAAATAGATAATGTCCCCAAAACACATTTAACAGCAAGGTGTAAATCGTGTTCCTACACTGAGATGCTGTTTGGAGGATTTGCATTGTTATTGCTTGGCTCATGTTGACTGGGGACCACGTTCTTTACAAAATCCATCTTTGAGCACTAAAACAGAACAGTGTGTCTTCATCAGGGGTGCCTCAAATCTGACTGCTGACATACAATTATACATATTTCATCAGTCTAGTTAGCACAGGCAGCTCTTCAGAAATCATCTCAATATTTTCAGAAAATTTTCAGGAAGAGTTGTGATCTGTGTATCTCTGTTCACATGCATGAGATTTATATTTGCAGACAGTTGGTAAATTTAGAGACAGTCCTTCTAGACCTTCTTAGTTTCTTTGGATGCTTTTGGATATTTGTACAGAAACAAAAAAACCCACATATATAAGAGTGTTTTCCAGAGTTCAAATTCCATCTGTGTAATTAGACCTATTTGAAAATCAAGTATGTGGTCTAAATGAACTCATAAGACTTCTTCTTTGGTCCCCTCATGAGAGACATTCATGCCACTTAATGTACTCTGTGAGCTGAACAGAATGAACTGACCTGTCTAAATGTTCTTTATGGCAGAAAATTATTCTCACCAAACTTCTGGTCTTGAAACTTACAGATCATTTCCACTTTGGAATGGCACTCCAAAGGCCCTCTGAAAATTTAGCCTTAAAAGTACCTTGGAACTTGCAATCAACATACTTGAAAACAGTGACCCTTTCAGACAAGTTGAGTTTTCAACAAGACTCTCCCTTTATCACTAGGAAACAGCATTCACAGGAAAACATAGACACAATATTTTCATAATGTGTATTTAAAATATCCAGTCAGGAATTTTCACCAAATGTTAATTTCAAGGCTAAATAACATGAAATCTGCTTGAGCACTTGAGCTTTGTCATGGGTGGGATTTAAGAGGATGTAACTTCATGCTGGTCTCCTCTGTAAATAAGACTGGGAAACTGCTTTGCAGGGAAGGTTAAAAAAAAAAAAAAAAACTCATTTGTTTTTAAACCAGGTTTATTATAACTGAAAACTGATCACTTCTCTTACTCCAGAGGACCTTTTTAAAATATATAGTCCTAAAAGTTTACTCAAAAGTGGAAATCAATTTATGGGTAGATAACACACAAAAACAACCTCTCTCTAACACGCACAGTCTTTTAAATAACATCCTCTATGAGGCACTAAAGCTTTAATATCAATGATATTCCTGAAATGAGGGTAGTGAAAAAAAAAAAAAAAAAAACAAAACAAAACATGAAGCACAGAAACTGCTATCAATTCCAGTCACAGTGGCAGAATGACTCTAATAGCTGAGACGTTTATGAGTCATAAATTACCATTTATAAATGCAGTGTTTAGCATTCATTTCAATGGACAACATATGGTAGCAACATTTCTAAATAGCTTGAACTGATAAATAGGCCAGTGAAGTGGCTCAATTTGTTAAAATGCTAACACATTAACTACTGCATGTGGTGGTGGCATGTTTGCATCCCTAACACTGCCTGTCTGCTTGGGCCCTATGGAAATAGACACTTGCCTGGAATTTATGAACTGGCAGAGTCAGTCTATTTTTCACAATGATTTATGAGGAATCACCGTTTGCAGGCTGGGTGATCCATCTATGACTGTGTTAGCCTCAGTCCCACCACGCTGCATGGCACGACAGCATCCCACACACTTTAACCCCTGGTACCCTGTCTGCAGAGCCTGACTGACTCCTTAGCAGGGGCTGGATCTCCTTGAAACACTTTGTCCTTTTAAAGGAGCTGGGTAATGATTTGAGCCTGATCATTACTACAGTGAGATTGATTAACACAAAATGATCAGCTGACAACTCACCTGAGGTCATCTCTGCCTCTATTAAAATTGGGGTGTTTCACACACACCATTCACAGCTGCTTTTTATTTAGCTTTATGTAATAGCAAACCTAATTTTCAGTTAAAAAAAAAAAAAAAGTAAAATAAATCAGTTCTAGGTCTGAAGAAAATAGAAATGCCCTAGGGACTGGGCATTTCTTTATTTCTTTCATTATTCCAGTAATGCAAACTTTGATTAATATTTATGGGAGCTTTGGGCTCTATTTTTTTCTACTCTACCTGTATTTAATTATCTTCCTTTTGTCCTGCCAATAATTAAAAAAACCCACTCTTGACATGTGTATAAAACCAGAACAAACCCTCAGGTGTCCAAAAGTTAGTATAAATTGGTGGGTTCAGATGCTCCAGCATAGCTAAATAAAAACTCCCAGGGAAGTTCAACACAGCAATTTCTTTTCTTTTCTTTTCTTTTTTTTTTTTTTTTTTTTTTTTTTTTTTTTTTTTTTCCCTTCTTTTAATTTTATTATTTTCCTTTTCCTTTTCTTTCTCTCTCTTTTCCTCTTTCTGTTTCTCTTCCTTTCTCTTCTCTTTCTCTTTCTCCTTCTCTTTCTCATCTTTTTTTTTTCCTTTTGTTCTTTTGTCCTTTCTTTTTTACCTTTTCTTCACTCTTATTTTTTTACCTGTCTACTCTCTTTCACCACAATTCTCAATAACCTTCACTGCATGGCTATTTTTTAATGGAAGAGGAGGGCCCTTCATAACTTCCTTTCCTCATTTCTGATTGTAGAACTGATTGTAGAACTACTGATTCATGGGGTTGTTCTGTGACAGACTAATAAAAATGAAATACATTTTATGAGAAAAAAATCACAGTGGAACAGGTTTCTGCATTCTACTAACACTAGAAAAAAATTTCTTGTGTGTGTTTTATGTGGGGTTTAGGAAAAAAAAAAAGGTGACTGAAAATTTTGGAAACAGACCATGGCCTAAAATTGGTGGGTATCATCCAACAGAAAAACCTACAGTGAAGACATGTCTCCAAACTTGTTGGGGAGAAATTCACCATATTACAAAGTGGATTTATAAACCAGGCCAGGTGAATTTCTCTTCATAAGTTATAAAGTGAGTCTAAAGTTTAAGTCAAGCACCAGCTAAGCAAATATTTATCCTTTCCAAATAATGTTTTTATGCTGAAATAACTTTGTTTTGGAATGAGGATGCTTTAATCACAATGACAACTGCAACAATATTAATATGAATGATAAGAATGACAACAATAATGATGATAACAATGAAGAGAAAATGCAGTGCTACCTATTAAATAATTTTATGCAGTCTGTATCCAACTGTGTTAGGTATCATAGAAACTCTGGTGTAATCAAACATGCTAAACTAAATCAGATTTCGAAAAAACAACTGCACATACATACACAAAATGTGAGATTTTCTTCATGTTTCAGGGAGGGAATAGAAGTGGAGTACATCCCTGCAATCATGTGGTAAATCCCCCGGTCCTGTTAAGGTTTGTAATGGCAAAACTCTTGGTATGTAATCTCAAGGTGAGTAATCCAAACGTCTTCTGCCCATCACTACAAATCTTACTTCAAGAGAAGGTGCTCTGGTAAACTTCTGTTTTCAACTTCTTCCCAGAGGCAGTTAAGAGGCTGGGGTTGTCCAGTATTTACAGTTTAAAAACCTGGGAATATGTAAGGATTGGTTGAGTTATTGATTTTGAAGATGCAACCATTTGAGAAGTAATTCTGTGTAACAGTTAAAGGAAATAGGTTAGATAACTGCTCCATCTTAACTGCTAGAGGGAGTAAAACAAGCAGAAATCTACCTTTCACAATGGGATCAGTAGAGAAAGGAATGAAAATATTTATTCTGTAATGACAATGTCCATCTGCAAGCTTTTCTTTGTGTTGGTTCTTATTTAGTTTGTGTGGAAATCCCAAGCTTTCATGAGTGGTTATTGCTAAAAGAACAAATTAGCTAATACTTGAGGAAGAAAATTTGAAGACAAGGAAGAAGGTGTGTCTGACTATCAAACATGATCTCAAACCAATATGTGCAAACATACTTCAAGGGAAATATTTTTTTTTATATATTCTTTACTCTTTAAATACAGACTTCTCAACAGGCCAGCTGCCCTCACTGACTTGATTTCTGGGTAAGCTGGACAGCTCACCTCTATCTTTAAGAGAAGCCACTGAGAGTAATAACTGTTCAGCACTTTAAAGGTCAGGCCCTCAAAACTGACCAAAATTTTGTGATTCCATAAGGTTTGGATGTTTACTTTTTATTTAAGGAATATCTTTTCACACTATAGTTATATTTCTCCTTTATGACTGGCAAAACAGACCAGACAGGATTGTTTGATGATCACATATAGCTCAAGGTGGTATGGAGCTGAGCTCAACCCAAATGTCTGAGAAGGAGTAAATGACTATGGAGAGGGGACTTTTCTCTCTTTTATACTTCAGAGATTGCCCTATAGAGTCCTTTCAGATTGCCTTAACAGCTTTGCCACTATACAGCTCATTAGTTCTTTCTATTTCTTAACAGAACAGCTGGGTAAAACATGTTTAATTTATACTCAGCTTAGGACTGAAATATATTCTCCATAAAACTTTAAAAAGGAGAAAAAATGATATAAAAAATGTTCCTTCCAGCATAACCATCACTAACAAATAATGAGCTTGTTTATCATTGCTTTTTTATGTCTGATACTTCAGGCATTTCAGAGCCCTTTCCAGACTATTATCTACTGCCCTTCAAACCCTTCATGTTGTTATCCTGTCTTTTATATCAGTAATAGGTTTTAAGACTCATAGTAATGAATGCAAATATATGACTGTTTTTAGGGCAATAAAATTGTTCTATAGCAGTTAACTACGCTCTTTGCAACAGTGAAAAGCATTTTAAATTAGCAGTTGGAGAAAACTAGGACATTGGAACACAGAGACAATATAAGATAGCAGCAATCTGTTGGCTGTTACCTAATGGAAAAGTTAGTTCATTAATGCTCAAGTCAGTTGTAGCTCATAAGGGCTGCAATGTAAAGTTTGACTCCAGTCTAATGTGTTGTTAGCTGAAACGGTTTTCTAGAGTGTCTAGAGTTAATCACACAGGTTTTAAAAAAAAAGAAGAAGAGGAAATGTGGTAGCTTTGTTCTTCTTCTTCTTGTTTTGTTGTTTTTTGTTTGGTTGGTTTTGGTTTGTTTTTTGTTTGTGTCATTGAGTTTTCTGTGTTTCTAGAAGTTCAGCCACATTTTTTTTCTTCAGTTTTTCTTCAGTTTCCCAGGAATCGCTACCTGTAGTAACAACTTGGCGATCCGTATGGGTCCCTTCTAACTCAATGTATTCCATGATTCCCTGTCTCAGCCCCAGTTACAGCAAGGAGTTGGGAAGAAGCATCTCTGATCATAGATATGGATAACCCAGTTAAAGCCAAAGACACTCTCCATCCTGTTCCTTGGAGACAGGTCATCCACACACTAGGATAACAGTGTTGAAGTCATAATGATGCTTAAAGATTTTTGCTTTCTATAAGTTTTTTCATATATTTGCAGCTTTGTAAACTGTTAATACATGGTTATATAGCTCCTGGTATTTTTTCTATCCTGTCTCTTAGATTTTAGAACAGTAAGCTAACCTGTTAATGCATGCCTGAAATACTGTTTAGTCTTATTTTCAAAAAGACCTCCACAAAGGATATTTTGTTATCCAAACAGAATCTGAGAGGACATAAAAAGTGGGACAAAGCACTTGGACCAACTCCAACAGGGCAGTAGCCAGGGGAAAATTACCAAACCAACTGCTCTTCTAATTGCACAACATTTGTTGCATGCACTAAGCTGTTAAACTTATAAAAAACTGTAGAAATCCAGTGCCAGGTGTGCCCATAACCACCATGGAGTCACCTGCAAGTTCCAAATAAAGGCCTTCTTTTTATCTTACTGCTTTAACACTGTCACAAGCATTTTGTCCTTTGATACTAGGCAGCAATAAAGCTGTATTCAGTCTTGCTGCTTTCTGGAGAACTGATGGGTGACCAGTGCAAAGATATTTAAATCTACACAGTGGATGCCATTGCTCTCCTAGCTCAAATTATCCTTTGGGGTGGCCATGAGAAAAATGACCCCACAGTTCTTGAGGATTCTCTGTTTCAGGGCTGGCAGCACCCCCACAGCATTAGGATGCTGTTGTGCCCATGCTGACAAGCCCTGCTCATAAGCAGGCTGAGCTTCTTGAACCCAAGTGGTTCAGGGCTCTCTGTGCTTCACTGCACTGTTCAGATCCATATCCCCAGACCCTCAAAAGAAAAGAGCTAGAAACTTACTCTAAATGTGTTTAAATGGTGTTAAGCTCCCTCCCGTAAATCCGAGATAATAGATAGCACTGTCAGCTGCACGGTGGAGAGGATAAATATATTAAAACTTTGGAGCCACTAAGTTACTCTCACACTGAGGTTATTTGGTTCTGTTTCTTTGATGGATGGATGAACTTTAGCACATGTTTTAATTCTTTCCTTGACCGTAGTCAGTGCTCAGGGAAGCTCTCCTCGTAACTGTTCTGTCAGCCGACGATCTGTTTCCTGGGTTGTAATGATCTATAATTTTGTTAGTGGAAAGATGCATATGAAGCAGCTTTTGCTTCATTTCCTTATGAAGACACCACGCTGATGGATGGCTTAATTCAAAAGCCAGTATGTTCTTACAGAAGAACTCACATTCAGACTCCAAGTCCTGTCACTTATATCTGTTTAATATCTCCTAAATGTGTCTTTGTTTTTCCCTCTACCTCTGTTGCTAGAAATAAGACTGGTTTAGTCATCACTTCCATCAGCTACTATTCTGCACTCCTTATTGGTTCTTCCCATCACTCTACACAAGCAATAGTTCATCTTACCCTATGCTCAGACTTTGTCTAACAACATATTTATTCTGTGTACATTTTCACTTGAAATGTTGCCTTTGGTTAAAAATGTGTTTAACCTAAGACACAGTTGTCTAGAAATAAAATATCTATTCTCTTATTTTATTTGAAAACATAAACTGATTCCTGTTTTGTCCACAAGTTAAACAAATAAGGGGTGGAGAACAGAAGATGGAGCTTGGCTGACCAATCCCATCCAAGTTTGCTTAGCGGTTAAATACCCAAGAAAATTACACTCTGTAAGTCTGGGATTTTCAATGACTGACTCATACAAAAATGTCAACAAGACTGAAACGTTATTCATGGATTTTTTTGTAAATTAACTGACACATTTATGGTACAACTAACATTTTTTCAGAAAAAAATACACAAAAATTTTAGTTCTATCACTTATTCAAAATTCAGTGTTCAGTCTTGGGCAAGTTATACGTTTGGGCAGTAACATTGTTCAAAAGTATGGAGGTAAACAGCCTCCAAAAAGTCATTCTTTAAAAATGGCATTTACTGTTGCTGAGAATAAAGGTATGTACTTGCTATGAATTGGATAATTGGATTTTTTTTTTTTTTAATGTTTGCTGGTGGGTTTTTTTTCTTGTAAATTCCACCTGTGGATTTTTCAGTTTCCTCAAAAGCTTGATTAAGATGAGGTGTCATGGCAGAGAGAGTTTCAGAAACCAGATGATGTTCTCTGGAAATGGAAGTAGTATTTGCTTTTAAACAATTTAGTGATGTTCTGTTATCCCTGAGAGTTGAGCTTGCACACTTTCAGCACTAAATGATGTACAGGTAAGATGGAAAAGTCATTATCCCAGTAACTACACAATTAGAAAAACTAAGCCGTGTTCATTTCCATCATGTTTTGCAAACCTTTAGTCCAGCAAATGAGTCTGTGGACCATAAGAGTAGATTAGATGTGACTATTTCTTAGTCATGACACAATCTCAGTTATTTTATTCCAGACCCAAATGATCTACTTTAAGTTTTCTTGGGTTTCATGTAGAAGGTAATATGTAGATTGTGACTAGCTGAACTACCCATGGTATTTCTTTCTCTGCAGTGAAATAGTTATAAAACTGGACAATTCAGCCTATTCAGACAGGTGTTTTATATAATAAAGCCTGTCATAATATAAATAAATAGAATGGACATTAAAAGCATTAATGCTTCTAGACTTCAGCATATTGTCATAAAATCTGCTTCCATAAATTTTCTCCCAATTTAAGAAGCAAGTATGACTTTACAGATGATTTGCTGTGAAAATGCATTGAGCATCACTACTGCTTTAAAACATGTAAAGACATCCACAAGAATCTCTGCATGGAGCCAGCTCAAGCACAGCAAGGTCAGTGTTATGGTTGAGCACAAAAACTATGTTAAACCCGAGTCACTATTCTTTGTCTCTGCAACAAACTCCCCAGAACTACTTAATTCAAGAGAAACATGCAGAGATACCCTGGTTCTGCATGGGGCTGGCTTGTGTCCCCTGTGCTAATTAACTTGGGCTCTGAACACCATGAGAAGAGGGTTATCTGGTCTTGAAATAGCCTTGGAAGCAGTTTTCTTTCACGTAGTGCTGTGCCAGAGCCAAAGCTCTGGTGGACCCAGCTGGCTGTCACCATTTCTGTCAGACATGAGCTGGCTCTGAGAGTGACATTCATCTCATTTAATGTTAGATGTCTGCACTACAGACATCTACATCTAGATTAGTCACCCTTGTCTCCCTTTATAGTCAATGGAGAGAAACAAGCATGATTCACCCCATCCTAAAACAGACATCTCAAATGTGGATGAATCATGCCTCAACAGTGTCTGTTTTGTGCAGGCAGTGAGAGGAAATGATAGAAACACAGGGCTGATGTCAGGAAGGAAATTAGAGTTTGGAAGTTACAGACTGGCAGCACTGAAGGAGAAGGGTATTTGTGGGACAAAAAAGTAAGTGGAGACAGAAAAAAAACCCACATAAACTACTTATTTATGGTCACATGGCAGTTGGTTTGAAAACCCAGGAGCCAGAGCATCATCTCTGAGTCAGGAATGAAGGTGGTCACTTTGGTATTGGTTTCCACATTAATGATAAAAACCACTGTGTTTAATCAATGACCTGTATGCATCTGCCTCCTCCTAAGGCAGATCATTATGTATGATACATTTCTTCAATATCACAACATTATTTAAGTGAGATACAGAGAGCTTCACTGGGTTTGGTGATCAATTTTAATGCCATTTGCTGTTAGTTATTTTTTCTTTTCTTTCTGGTGATTTATCAAGAAAAGTGAAGCCAAGCTAAAGCAGTGTCCCATGGCTCTTATAATCAGGCCAGTTACTTCATCTCTCCACTCACTGCTTTTACAGCCTCAAAAAGTAAGATAGCAATTCTTTCACTTCTGCCCAGTAACTGCCCCTTAAAAAAAAATACTTTAATATTATGTAATACTATATTGCAGCTGGATTTTCTCCCCTCTAATAGTGACAGAATGCAATTTTTTTTCCCCAAACAAATAAGAAAGGTTACGCAATAAAATTTAGATGTTCACAGAATTCACAATTTTGGACAGCCTTTGCTTCTGACTTACAGAGCATTAGCAAGAAGCTTGGGGAGTCCTATGGTCTAAAATAACAAAAATCAATGTGAAATAAAAAAGCATCTAAATGTGGCATTCTTCTACAGCTTGAAATACGAGCAGTTAGTCAGGAATACACAATGTGGTGCCCTCATTTTCTCAAAGTGGAATTCTTTAAAGCTCGCATCCCATGCCTTTCCTGTTGACATTCAAATTGACTTTCTGCATTTCATAATGGTAGTTCCTGACTCGCTTTTCACTTTATCTGCCAAACCCACTGCTGGGTCTTTCTTAGATGCACAAGAGTCAGGGATAAAGCTCACTGAAAATGCATCCCTTATTGCAGTCATTTCTCTAAAGTACACCCCAATAACAACAAAGTAAGACAGGAAATTATTAGGATTGGACTGCTGTCATCAACTGCTATTTCATCAATTGCTCAGTTTTCTGACAAGCACAAGTTCTTCTTAGCTTTAAGCCATTAAAACAGTAATAATAATAATAATAATAATAATAATAACAATCATAATGCATCTAGAGAAACACAAGGCAGCACTTTAGAGAGAAAAGTACCATGTTCTTGTCAGTGAAGGCTATCATCTCCATGTAACCTACCACAGAAATGCCCCCAACCCACTGCTCCCAAGCTACTGCACTGCCAGGGTGCCTTGCTGCATGGTTTCTAGGATCCTTGCTTCTGCAGGAGTGAAAGGACTTATCACAGAGTCTGCTCTCTCAATTCCCTCCTGTCTGTTGGAGAAAGAACCAGACACTGAGCAGCATTTTACTTGAAATACAGGTAGAGGGGAAGGAAGGCTGTACCCTCTCAGCCCTGAAGGAGCTAATTTCTGCTTTGCAGCTTCCAGGGAATTTTATTACTCTGAAGAAACACTTGCTGGCATTCCAGGTCTTGTCTCTGCACATCTACCAGTGAGCACTACCGCATGAGTTCTTTGGGCATGAAACATTCCCCATGGTCTAACTGGACAATGTCTTGTAGAGCCTGCATGGCTCTACAGCAAAGAATAATTAGGTAGATTTTGGGAGAGAAACAACACATTTTTACAGATGAACCAGGCCAAATTGTCCTGTTAGCACCACCAGCCTGTATCCAAACAATCCCATTGACCTCAGCTGAGCGTAGCTAAGAGGAGAGCTCAGCCTCAGCACGTGTCCCCTATGGCTGTACCACAGTGAGTAATTATTGCTGTTTGTTATTTCTATTGCTGCAGAACCCACAGGATCAAATAAAGTTCAGGATCCCAACTGTGCTGGGTGCAGTGCAAACATATAAGCAGTCATGGTGCCTGCACTGAAGAGCTTACAGCTGTGTCTCTTAGGAGAACGTTTCTTCATCTAATAGACTATTCTATTAAGAACTGTTAATTGCTTCATTCAGCCTATTTCTTTTTCTGTGTGTGCTTAGTTTCTTCTATTTCTCCTGCCTGCCCCCCCCTTAATAATTGTCCTTCTTTCACAATATCAACAGCTTTACACACTGTGCAATTATTATTCCCCCTCTTGCTTCTTGATTGTCTTGATCAGACACTTCTCCCCCAGTCACTTTCTGATTTTCAATTTTTTTTTTCTTCTTAAAACAACTATTTGTTCTTATTATTTTTATTGTAACAATGTTTTGGGATCATTATAATTCTAAAATGGTTGAGTGACACTACTGGTGCCTCCCCAGTGAGTCATGATGTCATGTTCCCTCAAAGGACTCCCCAAAATTGCATTCACACTCTGCTATTCCCTTTGCCTGTGTTTTACTACCAGAGAAATGGCTCATTGTCACTCCACAGGTTTCCTCCACTGTTGCAACCTAAATATCCCATCTTCTATTTGCCAAATGTCTGCTTCAGATTACCTCTTTACACACCTCTCTCCAGAGGCATTATA
Organism: Sitta carolinensis; assembly: GCA_032173965.1. Lineage (NCBI taxonomy): Eukaryota > Metazoa > Chordata > Aves > Passeriformes > Sittidae > Sitta > Sitta carolinensis. The sequence continues at coordinate 6,279,745 of CM063313.1, read as the reverse complement.
TGATGGGTTTTACTGCTCTTCCAGGCTGAATCTCTTTGCATTGTTTCCTGATCATATTTCTAAAGTCTCCTTGTCCTTTTGTGTAACTTTTGGGCTTTAATTCACACACACAGAAATCTCAGCAGACCTTTCCTAGTGTAGGGTCTCTGTGGCTTTCAGAGGCAAAGTGTACCCACTGCAGTGCAGTCACACCTTTAAAAGATCACAGGCTTGCTGCAGAGGCTCTGACTCCCAAAACTGCAACTGTGATTCTCTACAGCCAGAACTGGTTTCTACTCCACTACTGGAATAACAAAACTCTGCCCCTGAAGGGCATTTTTCAAAAATGTAGTGCTCGTGTTGCTTATTTCTTATAAAACACACAGAGTGCTGAAATAATGGTAATACTAGTCCATGAACAATTTAACATTCTGCTGAAGTTCCCCATAAAATCTCCTTAAAAGGAAGAATATTCTTCAACTGTAATTTCTTTCTGGTCTGACATTGGTGGCCAGACTAGAGCAGGGCATGGTAGAAATGGTGGGTGCTTCCTCTTATTTCTATCCATTTTTAAAGATTGAAAATCCATCAGACAACTTTAAAGGTCATTAATCATATGTTGTTGGGCATCTCTTACCACTCAAATTTTCAAGAGGGGAACCTGAATCTGAAGACAGGTTGTTAGATACCCCAAAGGAAATGCTTTGAACTACTTTCAGGTGGAGAAAGAAGTTTTCTTATTCTTTCACTACAAGCACTATCTCTCATCAAAAGTAATTTTCTTAACATTATATAAGGTACAGTCTCTTCCTCATATCTGTTTGAAAAGTAATCATGTAAGGATTAGGTGGCAGACACCTTGTTTAGTCTAGAAAACTGTACTAGCTTTCAGAGATTATAGTGCCTTGACTGCCTTCACAATTAACCCTAATGAGAAAAAAGTAGGTGACCATGTTCCCTTTGATGGTATCTATATTTAATAGAAGACAAGTTGCAGCAATAATGTCAGTAAGTGGGAGTTATTGTGACTAGCCACTAATACCAAACCACTTTTATTACTGAAATTAGTTTGCTAATTGGTCATCTGTTATCTTTTAGCTCTTTCTTTGGAAAGAACCCTTCTTTCAGCTCAGGCTTTTGACAAAGTCACTTCGGTTTAATGGATCCTCCTTCTGCATTTTAAACTTCTTGCCTATAGCTTATATGCAGGTTTTAACAGCAATATATTTAAAGTTCTTCAGCTGGAATTGACTCCTTCCCATTTGTGGTAAATCAAACTACCTCTGATATGCTGCATTTGAGTATCATCATGTGTCCACAGAATCATAGAATGGCTTGGGTTAGAAGGGACATTAAAGATCATCTCCTTCTAAGCCCCTGTCATGATAAGGGACACCTTCCACTAGACCAAGTTGCTCAGACAATGGATGTGGATTAGAGAAAACATTTGTTTTGGTACATGGAAGTGTCCAGATATTTTCTATTGCTCTGCACCATCACTGAGAAAACACAAAGGCAGTGGCTAAAGGTAAACCTCACCTTACCTCTGTTCAAACATTTGAAAGTAGGCTACGTCCACTGTATTTTTCATACTCTCACTAGGGGCAATTTGGCAGTTTACTGTGAGGTTATGCCATTTAAAAGCTTTTAAGTAGATTTGAAGGAATACCTTAGTGGATGGACTTGATATTTTATTTCAAACTAAACTAATTTGTGCTGTTGAAATAAATTCTTAACATTGTGCAGCTTCCTTGGTTTTGGGGCAGGAAAAAGAAACTTCTCTGCAGTAGATTAATCAATTCTTTATGCCATAAGGGTACTTTGGAACAATCAAAATTAAACAATATTAATATTGATAGGATGTCTTCTATTATATGCAGGCTCTTGAGCAGTTTTGAGCATATCACTTCAAGAAAAGCTTGGTCTGGGTATTCAGAAAACATAATTAGGAAGGGAAGTCAGAGGGGGGGGTCTGGAAAAATGACCAAAGCAGGATTCAAAGAGGGATTGAAGGGATTCAGGTTGTTTAGTCTAGAAAAGATATCCTGAGGGTGCTGCTGATAGTGGTCACAAATTCTTCCTCAGTCTTCCTGAGACTGCAGCTGAGGAAGAAGAAGAAATGATGCATAATTGACATCTCTGACAGGTAGGCCAACACATTTCAGCAAAAGTGTTACAATGCAAGGTAAGGAACCATGTATCAGTGAAGATAAAAAATCCATGGAAGAGAACATCTTGGAAATTTTTGAGTTTCCTGTGTTAAAGTCTTGGGCCAAGGTAAAAATGTTCCAGAGTGTTAAAACCAATGGTCTACTCAGACCACAGGAGTGATATATGAATATTCCTGCTTTTGCAAGGATGAAAGGAGACAACTGAACTACCCAGCAGCCATATACACACAGTCTCACAAAAATCTAATGAAATCAAGGTAATCGACACAGTAGCATAACTTATATTGTGAATAATGTCTCAGATTCTGTCGCAGAGTTAAATGAACTTACCTCTAGCTTTGTGCCTTGTCCCATAAACATAAATGTCCTGGTAATACTTGTTTATTCATTTAAATACATGCATGATAGGCCTAACCACCTTTTGCCACAAGCATTTCTTTTGAGATTATTTTTTAACTTCCTTTTCAGGTTTTGCATATTTTTTGATTCAGCAGCTGTCAGAAGATTTTGCATAAAAGGCAATGAAAAAATTAAAGCAAATACTGTGAATGCACTTTTCTCCTGTCTGAATATGCAGTCCTTCTCACCCTGGCCCAGTGCTATCACACTTCCACCAGCCTGGGGTTTTTTTAGATGGAATCTGAAAGAAAGAAACAGCTAGCTGAGGAGCTGACAGAGAGCAATTGAAGCAACAGATCCCTGACAACTTGTTTCAGCTTCAAGGTCAATTAGACATTTTGCAGTCAAATAAGATTCTGAGTCCCGGTGTACAGCCGATCAAATTGCCCAGCTTTCTTATTTTTCCTCTGACTCTGCTTTAAAAAGCTCATCTGTGGCTGCTGCAGTGATCCTTTCTGTATGGAAACTCTGGGAAAGAGTGTCCTTCATCACAATGTCTCAGGCTCATTTGTTTTGTCAACAAACCACAGTATTTCTGAAGCTGCTGTGGGAACCACAGGGAAGATGTTACAAACACAATAATGTATTGTCTGAGGAAGCTTTTAAAGGTAGCTTAGGAGTCAGATGTCACTGGAACATGTTGCTCCTTATTTCTGTGGTGAGAGTGAGCAAAAGGAAATAATCCATGAAAGACACCCAGGTACATTCACTCTTACACTTTCATTATTCTATACACCAGCTATAGCCAGAAGGGATTTAAAATAATTGTTTAAACTGTGTGAGTTCTAAAATGGCTTCCTGCTGACAGAGAGTGCCATACTCTTGCTGTCTGCGTGCCTGCATTTCTAAAGCTCACATTTGCGTAATATCTATTTTGGCACCTGCATATTGACAGTAATGGAGAGTGATGATTATCTGCACAGGATGTGGAGGCAGTGCAATATTCCCCATTGTCTCGCAAGCCCAGCTGGGTCAGACTTCAAACAGACTGGTCACCTCTGGATGAAGGAAGAGAGGATATCTCTTTTCTCTGCCTTTTTAATATTTGGGCTCTTCTCTGTTCCTCCTGATTTTTAAGTTGTAGCTCATTAATGGGCACTGTCAGGTAAAAAAATGTAGCATAAAATGCAGTTCTTTTGTGTCTTATAGTAGCTACCTGGTGCAAAATGTAGATTTTTCAAGCAATGATGATGCTTTCTGATTTCTCCTGGGCTTTGACATATCTCTTTCACTTTCCAGTTGTGAAAATTCAGAATAATACTTCATAAAATCATAGAAAGGCTTGGGATGGAGTGACCTTTGATGCCATCTAATTCCAGTCCCCTGCCATGGGCAGGGACGTCTTCCACTATCCCAGGGTGCTCCTAGCCCTGCTCAACATGGCCTGGAACACTTCCAGGGATGGTGCAGCCACAGCTGCACTGGGAAAACTGTGCCAGGGCCTCACCACCCTCACAGGGAAGAATTTCTTCCTGATATCCAATCTAAACCTACACTCTGTCAGCTTGAAGCCATTTCCCCTTGTCAAATCACTTCATACTCTTGCAAATTAATTCTAAGCTGAAATAAATTATTGCACTGTGTCCAGTTGTCTCAAGTATTTAAAGGGATTCCAGTTAGATCAGAGCTGTGAGTCCACCATCCTCTCTGTGTGGGCTTGTCACACAATACACAAAGCAGTTCAGTGCTCTGATCTCTACTTTTGGGATCTCTCAAGGTCTGTACCATGTTAGAGTACTGACCAGAGTGCTGGTTCACAACCTCTCTTTTCCAGTTAGAGAAATAGTTAAAATGAAGATAATTTATTAGAATTTTTTTTAAAAAAATAAGAAAATAATAGAGAAAAAACAGTACTGAACTACCCTTTTTGTTCAAGTGCAAAGACTGCTTCTTGGACCTTAGATTTACTCAGCTCTGAAAAGGGATATGACAATGGGTATATTTTTATCAAATAGAAATTAACAAAAAATACTGGATTTTTTTTTTTACCTGACATGGTGTGAATTAAACTCAAAAAAGAAAAAAAGAAAAAAAAAGAAAAAAAAAAAGAAAAAAAAAAAAAAAAAAAAAAAAAAGGAGTCAGTTTTCTAATTCAGGCACTACATGATGAATCAGAACAAGGTAAGATAAGACAGGAGAAGACAGAACAGAAATTAGATGAATGCCCAGAAGTTTGTTGGCTTCCCACTGGCACAACCATTTCCATCTCACTTTCATTAATCCTTCATGAGCCTCAAAAAATTGAGTTTATTAAACCAGGCTGAAGTCAAACCACCCATGGATTTTCAGCATGCTTGTGATTCAGTTCCCCCTTTTCACACAGCTACAAAAAATGTAAATACCTTGCCATGTCTGTGTAGAAAATTTGTGAAGAAATAGGATTTTCCAGTGCCTGGAAAACAGAGAATTAATTTCACACAAATCAAAGGTTAGTGTTTATTTCCACTCGGGGTGATAAAAAAGATGGACTTCTACATCTAAAAAAAAATAAAATAAGTTGTCTGGTTGGCTTGCAAGGGACAGAGATGGAATTGTTCATAGTTTTAATACTAAATATCAATTTGAACTAAAATTGTGGTTGGATTGATACTTGATTATTGATACAATCTTTATCAATGTTAGGACACTGCAGGAGTTAGCTTTTTCTGACTTATTTATAAACTCTAAATATAGCAGTCATGAATCAAATAAGAAGCACATTTATAAATAATTTATGGAAGATGAATAATGGATTGTTAGATGTCTTAATAAATGACTAATCAATTGTTATAGAATCCACAGGTCAGAGGTTACTTTTAAACATGGCAAATAAACTACATGAATAATAAGCTGTCCAGAAAGCATCTTCCTTGCAATTGTATAGAAAGCCATTCATATCCATAATATCCATATAACTAGGCTTGATGAATAAAACAACAGGAAACAAAATGTAAAACATACATTTGTTGAGTATACTTCTGCAAACCATTCATCTTGGTCTAGGAGTTCTAAAGCTGGCAAAACATAATGGGAGCTTGAAAATTGCCCATGAAAATAGGGGTACTGTGCTCCTCAAACACATATTCTTGATTTTCAGCTGGTTTAGGGGTGGTGCAGATATTGTACAAATCTTTTATAAGATCAGGATACGATTAGCATAGTGAGTGATGCAGGTTATTTCTGTACTGTTGCTATTCAATATTCTTTCAGAGATCTATATATATTTGCAAACAGGAAGACAAGTTTCCTCATCAGCAGTTCCTTATGCCATAAAGAACATATTCTGTAGCATATATAACTGGTGGATGCACAGACCTGCTACTAATGGCCAACAAGACAGACTGCAGAAAATCTAAAACTGGTAATAAAGAGTGTTGTGGGATTTCAGCCTGACCCCAGACTGGAGTATCTGAGCAATATCTTGCTTACATGGCTATCCTGGAGAACGATATGATCTTCACTGTGCTCCTGCCCAGCACAGGAAAGGACCAATGTTACACCCTCTGGTGACCTTCAAAGCCTTGTCCCTGAGTGGCAGGTCATACATATTGCATAGATTTGATTAACTACTCTTGAAGGTCTCATAACAACCCAATAATGAAAAGAAAAGCCAGACATAGGCAGCAAGCCATACAGTATTTGGGAAAATGGAAACTCTTAGTCTACAGGTAGTTGATCATTTTTCTTCCTGAAACAGTAAGAATATATATAAGAGTAAATTACTCTCATCACATTTTTAAGATGATAGAATTAATTCACTGTGCAATCTTCTTTTTGTTTTTCTTAAACCCTGGGCTGTTTCTGAGAGCCTTTACAAGTCAAGAAGTCTATAAGACTGTTTCAGCACGTTAAATAATCCAAAGGAAAAACCTGAAAGACAACTGAATGTGTCAGCTAAACAGTTTAAGCTCTCCAGCTTTAGTCTCTATAGGCAGCAATTACATTTCGAAGGAAAATGTTTTACAATTGTAATTACACATAATAGGAGGAATGTAGTTTTTCCCTTTATCCTACTCCCATGGTGAGTCAATTTAATTTTTAAATACAAGAGACATAATTGATTTTAGCCCTAGATTAGTACTGAAAATGATCTATATGTGCTCTCACTAATGGAACAAGAGAATTGGCATTCCTTGGGGACCTTAACCCAACCCCGTTCATGGCAACAATTATTAGACCCTGACAGGTTAGCTGCTAGGAAGAGGGGGACATAGAATACCCTGCTGATTAACAATCTAGTGAAATAATTAATGTTATGCTCTTCTCATTTAATTACGGATTATTCACAAATATATTATTATTAGAGACCACAAAGGGAAGTGACTGTGCAGAGTTTTGACTTCATCTATGCTGCTTATAAGGCCTTTTGTAAAGGGTTTAGGGAAGCCTCTTGCTTTGATTTGCTTCTGAGCATATCTTAAACAAATGAGGAGCTTTAACAATTTCATTAAGGTCTGATCCAACAGCCATGGAAATAAAAATTTCACATTGATATCAGTAGAATTATATCAGGCTTAAAAGTATTATATCAAGACTACGTGCTTGCTCAATGTATGAGAGTAATGGGTGAACAATCAGCAACAATGCACCTTGTTCAATTTATAGTACCTTTCTTTTCTTGTGTGTCATAATAGTTTATGTCAATCAGAGCATGTCCTTTTACAGGCTGATACGAAAAGCAAGAATTGGCACAAGACTTTACACTCTAAGTGTATATTTTTTTTCATCCACAATAACCTCAGTCGTTTTAGATGTCAAGTAGTTTATTTTAAATAAAATGAAAGTGAAGTGAATGGGAAAATGTTCATGGCATCTGGGAAATGCCAGCCCCTGTGGTTCACTGACCAGCCAGATTATTTATGGGTAATTTGGCTCACCTATAATTTAAAGTGACATACACACATGGGCATATAGACTAAACTACCTTGTTTTGATAGCAAAAATGTGCTTTGTTCTGCTGAATATTTGTTCGTTTTGTGGAAAATAAGATCTCCCAAATCTCACTTGAGTTACAGTTCTGTGTAGTTTCCAGTTGGATGAATCCTGGATTTCAAATGCATTTTATATTCTTCACCAAACTAGCTGAAAGACTTAGATACGTCAGGGATAGTGGGATAGAGGGGGGGAAAAAAAACAAACAAAAAACCAACAACAACAACAAAAAAACCCCACAGCTCAGACTTTCAAACATGGGAGTTCAGAGGTAGACTCATTGCTAATAACATTTGGTATTTGTAGTGACAACACACTTGTGCTGTAGATCTTCAATCCTCTTCACCATCCAGAAAATAAGAATAAAGATACTCTAAAGAAGCTACGCTGAAGATTTTCTAACTAAGCTGTGTGGTCAGGATGCTCTTATCACTCTTGTTTCTCACCACATAGAATTCTGTATGAGCAAATTCTTGTTGAGTCCTGTTGACTCCAGGCTAGGCAGAGCAGCCACACATTTTCAGCATGAGACTTGTAGACTCTGTCCTAACTCCTTTCTCTGTGTACTCTTTTTGTCCTTGACTTGAAGCTACAGATTGATTTTTTAACAGAGAATACTCGCACTCTTATGAACATTTAATGAAAAATGCAGGTAACAGTGCAAATCCTCACTCCTTCAGAGGGATGACTCATCTGGGAAGGATCATGCCGTTGACTAGAGCAAGCCAAGTGAGAACAAACTGATCAGATCCTGGCCATGACACGAGAACCAGTGTTGAAGATGTCCCTGCTCAATGGAGGATGGAGTAGATAGCCTTTAGAGGTCACTTCCAACCCAAAACTTTCTATGGTTCTGTTATTTTTGACTGTATCAGCAAGCACCATACTTCAGAGACATTCATCAGTGAGAACATACATGCAAAGTGTGTTATGTTCTTAAAGGAGAAAACTGCTTTGCACCAAAGGCCACACCTAAAAATCCCTTTGATTTGTCCTCAAGGGAAAACTGCAAGCACAGGACTATATGCTGCAAGCACCTCTTGAGGTGTCTAGCAGCCCAAAGGGTTACACGTGGCACTTGCATTCAGCAAAATTTTGTATGATGCCTATGGCTTTACAGTTGAAATTTTGTGTCTCTTAAAACCACTCTCTGTCTTATTAAAACCAACGTGAATAGCATCATCTGGTCTGTCCTGGAACGTGAAAAACGTTGTTTCTAAATAAAAAGAGACAAAGTACTATTCTGACAGTGTGTGCAGCGCTGAGTTTTGGGATTGGAAATATGAACACAAAGCTAGTCCCAAGGTAATGATGTAAGGTATTGGCAATTCACTGTCGTCCTTGGTGTCCGTCTAGCTTTTCTCATCACTTCAGTTTTACTGCAGGACCAGTGCAGCTTTGCTCATTTTGGACTGGGTCAGGATCATATCTGACCTTCTCAGAACACAGGAAGAACAGAGAGATGAAAAACATCCCTTTTAGAAAAGGCAGCAGTGTAGACAGTGGACTGCATTTGTTTGCTATCACTGTGTAAGGCTACGCAATATTGACAAGGGATAGCTCAGTGGTACAGCCTTAAATCTGCTCAGCATTTTGAAGGCTGTTAAGGAATACCAACTGCTGACCCATTATACTCAAACTTTTTCCTCTCAACATGCATTCTAATTGGAGACAAACGCCTTCACAGCAAACATAGCAGCTGACATGTTAAACTCAGCAGGAGCCTATAGACACAGTAAATGTTAATTGATGGCACTGTGGCAGCTATTGGTAAAATTCTGCATCAGTCTAGTGTAGCTTTGCCACAAAAAATAAAAGCACAGTGAGGTGTGTGCAACTGGTATTTCCTAGCTCGTGCTGTAACATAAGAGGTAGGACCTGGATGCAACTAAGAGGAGAATTTTCCAAACACCCAAATATTACCTGAAGAAACATGGAGGTGTCGAATGTGGGAGATATTAAGCTAGAATTTATTCTGGTAAAAGAAATGAGTGATCAAATGCTGGGTTTTATTTCATGTTTTCTCCTCTTACAGTGTTTCCCTCTTTTTTAATATATAAACAGGGAGGCAGTTTCTCCTGTGAGACCAACCTGCTGATTCTCTTTCTCCATGGTGCCAAGCAATAAGACAGGAGGCAATGGTGGAAAATTATGTCCAGGAAGTTCCATCTGAGCATGAGGCAGAACTTCTGTCCTGGGCAGTGACTGAGCACTGAACAGGCTCTGCAGAGAGGCTGTGGAATCTCCCTCACTGGGATATTCCAGCTCCCTCTGGACACAATCCTGTGCTCTGGGATGGCCCAGCTGGAGCAGGGAGGTGGACCAGATGATCCACAGATATCCCTTCCAGCCTTGCCCATTCTGTGATTCTGTGATCAGCTACCCCAAATGTTCATGCGTTGAGTGCTCCTCTCCTGACATTGCTTGTGATTTAATCTTGAATAGATGCAAGTGTGATGCTCTGTCTGAATCATTGCTTACAGGGGCACCCTCTCTATCCCCATGGGTCAGGAAGCATAATCCTTATCAGATGGACTCACAGACTCAGCCCCACACCCTCACAGCAAATTTTCCCTTGAAACTGAATGGTTCATGATAATATATAGGGGAGGAACACGTGCTTTTCATTCTTACATTTGCATTTGCACACATATCCTTACTGTCTTACTTTCCAAATAAACACGAGCTTTTTGTGGCACATCAAGGACGACCAGCAGAGTGCAGCAACCATTTGAGAAGAAGGTCTTGCACGTTACTCTTTTTAGCATGTGCCTGGACAAAGAAGAGCCCCTGAAGGCAGATTTCAAGCCCAGATGTGCACACATGCCAGTTACCAGAGCTGGAAATTCCTCAGTGAAGCACTTGCAGAAGGCTGCTGTAGAAAAGAAAAAAAAAAAAAAAAATTGCTCTTCATACCTAATTCTGTGTAAATCTGTCTAAACCAGCAAAAATAAATGTGAGCAGATGATCATGCAGAAACTGAGAAAAGAGACACTTAAATGCACTTTTTTGTATACAAATGGCAATTAAAAGGTCTAAGTATCCTACTGTGAGGTCTGCATATGTGAACATTTTTCATCTATTTATTGATGATCAGGAAAATGATGGAGTTTTCACAGTTTGAACATGTAGAGACTCCTAGAAGGTCAGGGAGGCTCTGCTGCTGGGATGATGGCACAGAATGGCTCCTGGCTTTGGCATTCTGTGTTGGATGCACCAAAGGTAGAAAATAAAAGGATGTTGGAAATGTTATCAAGCCACTGATTCCAGACAATACATAGTAAACAGCAAGGATAAAGTAGGTTAAAATTAAGCAGGCTACTGACTTCTTTTAATGTGCTTGAAAATGAGTGTATTAATAATTCATGCAAGCTCAATAAACTGTATATGAAGACTGACAGTGGGTCACATATATTTAATTTCCTCACAATAAAAGATAACTCTCCTACCTTTTGAGAAAACATCTCATTCGGGTTTTAAGATGAAGCACAAAGCAGAGCCATGGCAAAGTGACTGGTTTGAAGAGAGGTTCACTAAAGGCACCCAACACAATCTCCCAGAGGTGATGGATATATTGTGAGAAATATGTAATTTCCCCATTTCACAGATTTACCTAGAGCATCCTCTGAGCTGGAGAGGACATAGAGTACCATAGGCAGGCCATAAAATGAAAAGCACCATCTTACCTCATATTTGTTTAACGATTTAGCTTGATGCAAGTTTAACAACCGGAAGGAATTATAGATGAGATTTTTGGCATATTATGACAAAGCTGAAGCCATTCAGCATTTCCCAGTGCATTTTATGAATCAGTTTGTGTGGAATGCTGGATAAAACGGTGGACAATATGTAGGGCTTCCAGCTCTTAAAATGCACCCTTTGAAATGTAGGTAAGAAAATAACTGTTTGGTATAAAAGATCTAGTACACATTGTGGTACTCAGGATTTAACTTTCAGATCTGGGTACTTACTATGGAAAAAGGTAATGGGTAGAGAAAAGAGGATCATAAAGCAGCAGGTGTGAAAGAGTTCAAGTCTCTACACTCTTTATCTAGTTCTTCTCATTAAATTAGATTGCTTCCATATACATAGTGGTGTAAATATAAGTTTGCCAACTAAATTTTTAGCTGAATTCAGTCAGAACCTTTCTGAGGTGTTTATGTTCCAAATCTAAACTGTTCCAAATATTTGAACTGATGCTTATTCTTGTCCTCTCTATCCAACCACAAGCTTGTAAGTCTTCTTCCTGGTTTCTCCTTACTCAATCCTAGCTCCAAAGGAGAATTTCATAGCAAACATTTCATTTTGCCTCTTCCTGACAACAGTTCATGCTTCTGTAACAAGCAAACTGGGTACAGATAATAAGTGAATGCTGGGCTGCCCTCAAGGTCAGACCTCCACAAGCATACACACACTTCCAGGCACATCCAAAGGAGATTCTCTCCCTAGTTTTAGTGCTTTATGTCCTCTCCTCTCACATTAATAGATCTAGTCATGAATTTTTTGACCAAACCCTGGAGGAGTATAATGCCACCCTCAAGTCAAAAATCTCAAAACGTGGTCCACCACGGTAACAGTATAATGAGCACATCCCTGCAGGGGAAAACTTGTGGATAATGGTTGATGAAAAACTCATGAGGCAGCTGTGAGCGCTCAGTGCCCAGAAAGCCAAATGTATCCTGGGCTGCATCCAAAGGAGTGTGGACAGCTGGTATGAGAAGATGATTTTCCCACTTTGTTCCTGTGAAACCCCAGCTGGATTACTGAGCTCAGATCTGTTGCCCCCAAAGGAAGAAGGAGGTGGAATTGTTGGAGCAAGTCCTGCTGAGGAGGTCATGAATTTGATAAGAGGATGGGAACGCTTCCTCTATGGAGACAGGTGAGGAAGTTGAGGCTGTTCAGCCTGGAGAAGAGAAGCTGGACAGGGATTTTTCATCAGGAACTGTGGTGACAGGACAAGGACTAAAGGAGTTAAACTGACAGAGGAGAAATATAGATTAAATATTAGGGGAAAAAATCTTTACTGTGAGGTGGCCCTGGCACAGGTTCCCCAGAGAAACTGTGACTGCTCCTACTCCAGAAATTGTCCAAGGCCATGTTGGACAGGATTTAGACCAACCTGGGATAGTGAAAGGTGACCCTACCCATGGCAGAAAGAAGAATGGGTTAAGTTTGAAGGTACCTTCCAACCCAAACCATTCCATGATTTTTCTAGCCAAGAATCCTGGTTGTGAGACAGTTTGATTTAGAGCTACCTATTTACTTAGGATATTTAACACTTTATATTTACTTAGGATACAAAAGCATTTATCTGAGATTCAGTGAAGTCCTACTGAATTGTGACCCATCAAGTGACTTTCAATTATTCTCTACCTGGATCTATTGGAAATATTTTGTGGTCACATCACCTTACCCAGCGATTATCTGTTCAGTTGATTGCTAAGTAGAACTGCATTCTGTTTGCTCATTGATGATTTTTAATTATAATCTGAACTCTGTCATGGGCTCTAATCAATAAAGTGCCGGGAAACCTCAGAAGCTGAAAGAGGGAGAAATAATCATTAGATGTTATTTAAGCGATGGCCAATAGAAGCACAATTCTTTGTACAATGGCCAATGTTTCAAGTGCTTATTGATTTGCTTTTATAACAATTATACTGCACTCAGGGAAGCTGGGAAGTTAGAGGAGGAAGGAGAAAAGTCAAGGAAAAAAAAAAAAAAGAAAAACACAAATCTGCAGCAGATATTCATGTGTCAGAAGGCACAAATTGGAATATGTCCACTTAGATGACAATCTGTACTCCTAAACCTTTATAAAGAAGCCACGTGTCTTGGGTTGCAGCGTGTATTCTATCACCATCTGTTGAAACTAGGGTGTCTTAATGGGGCAGCTGCTAAGAAACACCAGGGCAGTTTTCTTTAACTCTTCCACACCCATCCTCCCTCCAGGGAGAGATCTTCTGCTGATGGGCCACTGAGTCTCACTGCATGACTGATAAACTGACACCATCCCACTGGGAGAGGCTCCACCCAGGGGGAGGAGCCAAACATTCCTACCTGGATACAATCTGAGATTTGGAACACCAGGGCAGCCTTTTCCACTGCATTGCCAGAGGAAGACCAGGCCCAGCTACAGCTCCACTGGACCTTCAGAGGAAAGCTACACCTTTCTACAGGATCACTGCTCCAACAGAACCACATCTGCCACTCCAGGAGGATTGCTGCCACCATTTAATGGGACTGCTACCAACACCCTGACCCACAGGGGGGCAGGCTGGATTCTGACTCTGTCACTGGCGTTTGGTTTTGTTGGGGTTTTTTTTGTTCTTTTTTTTTTTATTACTGCATTTTTATTTTAATTCTCTTAATAAAGGATTATTATTCCTGTTCCCTTATCTTTGCCTGAGAGTCCCTTAATTTTGAAATTATAATAATTCAGAGGGAGGGGGTTTACATCCTCCATTCCAAGGGAAGCTCCTGCCTTCCTTAGTAGACGCCTGTCTTTCACATGCTTTCCGAATGTGTTTTCCTTAATTTTTCATGTTAAATATTTTAATACTGCCATTACCTACCATGGGCCTACAAAACAGTGTTAGCCATACAATCATATTCCTATTCCATGCAATGTGATAATTCTTCAGACAGCTTTAATATGAAAAAAGTGTTCCCTATGCAAGATTTATAACAGCTTTATAAGGTGAAGTAATTACATTATCAGATATCCCTGATGTGTTTGAGCAATAAGGCACCTTCATAATAACAGACGACATCTTATAATTACCACAAGGCAATTGCACTCCTGGGGAAAGGAGGAGGTCAAAATACATGTCTTGCCTATACAATGCCCCCAAGGAAGTTATTATCAGGATATAAATAAATAAATACAGAAAAAGAAGAACAAGGAGGAAGAAGCTGATACTGAATAATGTTGAGCTGTCATATAATGTAATTCAAGATTTATGGGAAAGGGCAAAAGTATTTTCATGCTAGGATGCAATGTGACAGTTCAGAATATCTAAACAGCAGTTTTGAATGAGCAGAGCTAATCACAGAAGTTGACCCATCTCCTCGGAAATCTCCTTGGCCAATCAAAGCCATTTGATAAAAAAGAATCAGACTGGACAGAGACATGCATTAAATATGCAGCATGCTATTATTGCTCACAAAACTGTTGCAATATGTGTTTCTCGGTGATTTAGCACATTCATGATTCTTGCATCAAGGTTTCTCCCTCCTCCCAAATGTGCTTATAGGTCTGTTTATGGAATCCTAAGAAACCAACCATGTCCTGAGCTGCACCCAGGAATGTGCAGTAACACCAAGTGTTAAAGGGAGGGGATTCTGCTCCTCTGCTCCACTCTCATAGGACTCTCATCTCCAGAGCTGCCTCCAGCTCTGGGGTACCCAAAACCAGAAAGACATGGAGCTGCTGGAGGCAGCCCAGAGGAGGCCACGGAGATGCTGTCAGGGCTGGAGCCCCTGTGCTCTGGAGGCAGGCTGGCAGAGCTGGGGGTGCTCAGGGGCACCAGAGAAGGCTGCAGGCAGAGCTGGGAGCCCCTGGCAGGGCCTGCAGGGGCTCCAGGAGAGCTGCAGAGGCCCTGGGAACAAGGGCTGCAGGGACAGGACAAGGTGGAGTGGTCTTAACCTGAGGGAAGGCTGGTTTACATGAAGAATTTGGAAGGAATTCTCACCTGTGAGTACTGAAGCCCTGGCACAGGTTGTCCAGAGCAGCTGTGGCTGCCCCTGGATCCCTGGGGGTAGGTTGGCCAAGTTGGATGGGGCTTGGAGCAACCTCACCTAGTGGGAGGTGTCCCTGCCCATGGCAAGGTGTTGGGATGGGATGAACTTTAAGGTCCCTTCCAACCCAAACCTGTGATTCTGTAATCTGAAAAACCTGCTGTAAGTGTTATTTTCTTTTTCTTCACAGAATGCAAGAGAGGAAACAAAACCTTCTGCCAGCAGAATCTTGTTTGGATTTTTTTCATGTTATTTGCCTTAATTTTTGTGCAAATTTTAATTAGCCAGATCTCTGGTGTGGTGTGTGTTATATTCAGAGGTCCATTCAATTATCTACCATTCATGGCTTTTTAGAACTTTTTAATTTCATGGAAGGCCTAAAAAAAATAAGCCAATGACTAATCTGATGGGCAACAAAATAGGCAACCTTTACATATGTTGAGAGAGGATCCAACATCTGTAGATGGGAATTAACAAGATGATGTTCCCAAACTCTTTCCAGGAGGAACAGATCAGAAGATAAACACACTGTGGTGTGGGAAGGCAGTGCAGCACTGCAACGGGTTACACAGGCCAATTTAAATACCCAAAGGATTCAATTTATTTTCCTTTCCTCTACCATCCCACACGCTTCTAGTTGAACACAGGACATGGAAATAAATCTATGTGCCCTTTCCCACCCATGAGTTACTTGGTGCTTTTTCTCGGCTCAAAAGGATTACATGTCTTATGTTGCTGTTTCCATTTTACAATTAAGCTGAAATGCTTAATCAAAGAAAATCAAGTCTCAGCAGGAAGCCAGAAGTCAGTAAATAGGCTGTAGGGGGCAGGGAGAATACATAGTTTACCTAGCAGTGCATGTGGCTCAAACATTACCCAAATAATCAGTAAATCAAAGAAGCTTTGTCTCCTATACTGCATAGGGCAGAGCAGGCCATTAACTTACTCACAGTGACAAATGGGGATAGATGGATTTTAGTTTCAGGTTTCATTCCTGAGGTGCATTTCACGGTACTCTCCAGAGCTTCACAATGTGCTTTGTTTCCCATCAGAACTTCCCTGACAACTGCTACTAAAGCTATTTATGCTTTGGGAGCTTTAAGGTGGAGACAGTTTTGCCTGGTTCCTGCTAGCATAAGACCTCTAGCACAACACACAACCAGTTAGAGATGTCACAGCAAATTCTTGGGAATTTGTCTGAGAACACATGAAACCTGTTTTGTACAGACAGGGTGGCAATTGCAGAGTGTGTGTTCATCCAGTTCTCATTCCTTCTATCTGCTTTTGTTTATCCTTCTTCTGTCTCCAATTTCAATTTGGGGTTTTTTGGTTTTTTTTTGTTTTGTTTGTTTTTTTTTTTTTTTTTTTTTTTTTAATTTGCTCTTCTTGTCAGAAAACATCCCTACACTTAAGTATAAACAAGCATATTTCCCAAAACAAAATTCTTTCTGGAGTGCACAGAGTACTCTGTAATCTGATTTTAATGACCATCATACTAGTGTTATGATTCAACCTGTTGGTTAAAGTACATAAATTTAGAGATTGGCATGTGGATAACTAAATGTGACCTCAGTGCATGCATTGTCATTTCAGACAGGGACATGAGTCAGCAGCTCTGGCACAAAAACTGAATATTCTTTGAGATTCCTAAGGCATCCTGGTGTTCTCCAGTTGACCAAAGTACCCTGTAGATCCTGAGGGGTGTGTGCTGGTGGTAACTTGGAGCCCAGCACGTTTTGAGCAGCAGACAGTGCTATGTGTAGGACAGAATCAAGCCCCAAGATGTTCAGAGGCTGCAGAGATCAAGTCATCCTGATGTAAAGAGAGAAGTCATCCTCATTTATTCAGCTGAATGCCTCCATGGACTGCACTGACTGGACCTCCAATGGCTACAGTGAAAGCAATGCCAGAAGCATGTTTATGAAAAACTCTATTCAGCCTTTTTATATCCTAGTCTGTCAGTTGAATCCCAGCTTGTTTGCCTCCTAAAACTAGGATTAAACTTGGTGAGTTTTGTACATGCTACAAAGAAAGATGGATGAAGTAAAGGGCTTCTGCTACTTTTACCTAACTTTTCCAGCAAATTGGAAGATATTTGCAAACAGCAAGGATTTGCACAGGTGTAAATAGGAAATCTGGATTTGTTTCCCACCACCAATACTTTCAGGCCTCTGTTAGAATTTATAAATGTTTATAAAATGCCTATCAGTATTTTCTTTCTTTTTTTTTTTACTATAACAGGAGCATATGTTTGTTTTTCAAAAGCAGCATCTGCTTTTCCAGCTTTTCTAAGAGGTCTTCCATGTACACTTATGTATTATGTCTTAATTAGAAATAGAACTTTTAGAAATACCTTAAGTATTTTTATTAGTTTGAGATATACTCAGCATACATTAGGTTCTGCTTTTATATTTTCTTCTATTTTTTCTGGTTTGTTTGTCTTTTGCATTCTTGAAATAACAGGATCTCAGTGTCAGTACAGTAAAAAAAAAAAAAAAAGTACTATTTCACATCTTCCTTCAGCTTCCTTCAGCTTCCTGAAAGTTATAGCAAGAACATACATCCACAAAGAGATCCATAATTCAAATGTTAAGCTGAATAAATCTATTAATGGGCTTATGTGAAAATTTAGTTCTTTCAGCTGACAAACATTGAGGCACATGAAAATAGTTGGTACAAACTCTGGTGATAGAAGGAAATCTATAAGCAAGCTCATAAGACTTAAAATGCTTAATCATTAAAGAAAACAAATAAGAGTTCTCATAGTACGCTCACAAAGAGGACAGATGCTGGATTCCATATCTGGTCAAAAAGTTATTTATCAAATCAAAGCCAACATCTTAATGGGTAGAATGTTCTCATTAAACTCTAATAAAAGTCTCAACCATGAGATAAAATCCATAAGACTTTATTTTAATCCTACTAAATCCTGTCAGGAACTTTCATTATCAGTATCACACACTATTCCCATACTATTCCAAAAAGAGTCTGAAGTTTCTATGCTCTGCATCATTTTTTTTTCTATTAAAATTTATTCTTACTGTTACATTAGAAAAGTATTATACAAATAAAATATCCAATAAAAATCCCTTTTAAGAATGTTATGTTGCTATTAAACATTGCATAAATTTAATATGAATTAGATTCTATTAAATTGAATAGGTTTTGAGTTATTGAGTTTAATTCATTTTCAATAAATTTCAATTAAGCCCAATTTGTTTCAATTTTTTATTAATTCCAGTCACTATCAATTATGTTCAATTAATTTCATCTTGTGCTACATTTTCAGGTAATTCTCCATTACTTTCAATTAGTTTTCTATTAATTTCAAGTGGGTTTTGTGTCTGTTAACTGATTTCATAAGAAACAAATGTCCTTCTTTAATGTGGGTCTGCACTATTACTGCTTGTCCTCGTGCCATAAATGGGTAATTCAGAGCCAAACCCTCATGTGAGGATACTGGCATAGTCCCAGCAGTGTCACTGTAGCATTGTTGAGCAAGAACAGCCAGAAAGATGATGCTTCCTGAGAACTAAAGAAAGTCTGGGAACTAGAATCAGTGTGAATTTCACCTGAATCTTCCATGAGGTTTGAATTTAACCCTAATCTTTCCAAACAAGTGTACTAGTTATCCTGCCTTACTAGTCCCATTTCTCATAACCTTGTGAAACAGAAACTTAATGGTCAAGAAAATGTGACTCCTCAGACCCTAAAACAAGATAAGGTCACCTACATTGAGGGAAGTCCTGTGATTCTGCATCTCTAAACCATATTATCCATATTGACTGCCTCCACTGATTACAGTGAGAATTAAGACATTTAAGTTTAGATGTAGACATTGGCAGAGCAGAGATGTGAAAGTAGGTCAGATGATCATCAATCCAAACATGTATGGTTTGGTAACTGGCCTGATTTCCATGAAGTACAGATGAAAGATAAAGGAATAATCTTCTGCGCTGTTTCCAGTTCAGTGCTCAGCTTAAGCTTGTGATGGTTATAATTAAAATTCTCAGCACTCTAAGTACATGGCTGTTTTGAGTAAAAACAATTATTATGATGGGAAAATTCATGTGGTATAGAGCAGCATATAAATATCCTTTGAGAACATGGATGGAGAGCTTCATGACAGAGTTTCATAGAATAACGGAATCACAGGTGAGATTGGAAGGGACATTAAAGATCATTTAGTCCAACCCTCCTACAATGAACAGGGACATCAACTGGGTCAGGTTTTTCAGAGCCCTGTCCAAAATGGCCTTTCATGTTTCCAGGGATGGGACATCCACTACCTCTCTGGGCAACCTCTGCCAACATTTCCTCACCCTCATTGTAAAATCTGACCTAACTGTACTCTCCTTTAGGCTAAAACCATTACTCCTTGTCCTAATGCAATAGTCTGTCCCCACCTGTCTGTTTGTATAATTGTACTGAGTTATTTACTGCCAAAGCAGCCATTACCTGCAAACAAGCTCTTCCAAGTGAGGCAATAACCTTGCCACTGCACCAAGGTCACCCACAACAAACTTTTAGTTTTATTATGTCAAAATCAAAGTTAAATAACCACTTCAACATTTCTGCACAGCAAAGTTAATGAGAGATAGCAGCAGGTTTTACACCCTAGAAATGAAATTAATTCCTCACATCATTCAAAAGTGAGGGAAAACTGCAATGTATTTTATCTGGAATACATCTCTGACTGCTCAGCTTGGTTGGGTTTCTTCTGTCCATAAGTTACCTCTGCTGTAACGTGTGCCAGACCTCAAAATCTGGGGGAAGAAGCAAAGCTAGTCATTGGGGGCTTCATATTTTCCTCCCCTGAACCTTTGGGGAATGGCATGAAGCACAAGCATCCCAAGGTTTTGGTGGTCAGCCCTCTGTGTTTATTTTAGCCTGACATTATATATCCAGAAACCTGAAACCCAAAAGGTCTGTTCAAGCACAAAGTGTCTGATCAGGTTTTACAGACTCAGTAGCATGCATGCAGGGAGGGCTGCCTATCTATTCTCACCAGGCATGTAAGTGAAACACACCTGGAGCTAGGAAGCTATTTCACTATGCAGCCACAAAATTATGCAGTTTGTTATCACTGACTTTAATTCCCAACTCCTCCAAAATTACCATCAGCTATAGATTTCTGCTGTTGGTGAACCACACCAAAACAGTTCAATTTTTTTCATCTAGTTGCAGAACCTGCAAAGGATGCATGAATACAACTCTTTTTTCAGCAGCGGAAAATGTGACTGAAAGAAGCACTTTGCTGGATTAGTATATTCAGCTAATATATTAACAGTTTTGTTTGTGCAGATCAGTGATCAAAATAAGTTACTACATTCAGATCAACCAGGTAAAAATGTCTCAGTGCCTCTTTTCTAAAAACTTTTCCTTTAGGTGGTTCCATTCCATGACTATTTCAGAAAACACAGATGTCAAGGATGGAGAGGACTACAAAATAATTACAGGTATATATTGGAAAGTTACCTTCCTTCCAGATTAATTTATAACATTTTTCTGCTACTGAGAATGAACCTGGAATCACAGGCAAAAATTCTGCTTTTGAAAGTGTTTCTATCAGAAACAAAATAAATCAAACTAAAATATAGAAATATGTTCAATAAAGATGAAATTGAAAAGAGGAAAGATAACGTTATCCACTGCTGTATCAGCTGACACTCAGGAAGCTGGTGGGTTTTATTGAATATACACTGCTTTGGAAAAATGTATATCCATTTGCATTATAAAAGCTCATCTACAAATGTACTTTGGGTTTAAAATCCCATATGTTGGCTGCCTTACTAATATTGGTTCAAGCAAATTATGGCTTGGCTTCACAAAATGCACATATCTATTTCAGTTAGAGTGTTCTAATTTGGCAACAAATACTGTATTATTTGTTCTGTGGCACAGATCAGGTTATATAAAATTAATGGCTGAACTTCATTCATATGGACTGAATTAAAATGTGTTGGTCAGAATGGAAATGAAGGGGAGAGAAAAAAAAAAAGAAACCTGGATTTGATTATATTTATGTCTGTTCCAGTATCAACACAGCACAGTGATGAACAAATGCTGGCTGCACTTAATACATACTAATTCCAAAAAACAAACAAACAAACAAACAAACAAACAAACAAACAAACAAAAACCAAAAACAAAAACACATTGGCATAGTTTTTGCTTATAGAGTTTTTAATTTGCAACATATTGGGTTTTTCAGGTACCAATTTCATTGGAATTTCTTTTAAAATGTCCAAAAAATATTTATTGATTTTAAATATCACTTGTTTGCTTTGGTTTTATGTATGCAAGTTGCAGGGAAATATATTCTGGATGTCCTGAAATATTCTGAATGCTGTTTCTGTCTACAAAAATGTCTTTGTGCTATCTTGTCCACATGCATAGTTCAGAACCCTTCTGCAATACTAACTAGCTCTGCCCAGTAGTGGCAATCCTTCCCTACAGATTCCCCATCCTATCCCATCCTTATCAGCATGGCAGAGAGTTTACCAGCCAGTCAGGGCTCTGGAGGTTCTCAGGAAAGGTAGGAATAACTGCAGAAATGAATTGTGTCATTGGTAAATGTTTCCCCTTTCTATGGCCATCATGGACAGGGCTCCCTTTTTGCAGAGCCAGTCAGGGTATGGATTTTATTGCAGATTTTTGGAGTGGTTAGAGATAGCTATGGTGCTGCAAAGCATCAGACTTGACCTCCATCCATCATCCATCCATCCATCCATCCATCCATCCATCCATCCATCCATCCATCCATCCATCCATCCATCCATCCATCCATCCATCCATCCATCCATCATCATCTATCCAAAACAATTCCATTTTCTTCCTCCCTACATGGCACAGTAGAGCTGAGATCCTGCTGCCTTCCCTCAGATAGTGTGACACCATGACTTGGCCATGTCTCACACCTTCCTGTAACTGTACTTTGCCCCTTTCACTTGAGGCTCCCACTGTGTACACTTCCCTCTGGGTCCTCATCCTGTCCAACCTCCCTGTGAAGATCCCAAGATATCATGGGCAAGAATGCCAGAAACACACAAGCAGGATTTAGCCGTGGATTATCTCATTCAAATATTGTCTTTCCCAGAGTATATTCCTCCTTCACAGTTAAAGAACAACTCAACAACTGAATAACATTTTTTTTTCATTTTTTTGATCTTTTTTGCTAAAGCTCAGAAAATCAGGTGCAATGCTTTCTTTCCAGTGGTATTCCCATTCCATTCAGGATTACAGGTGTTATTCACGTATTTAAAGAGAAAGTGTTTCCTTGTACCCCTTGCATGCACTCTGGGCACACAAAATATCTCAGGATCAATCACATTACTACTGCCCTTAATTTTGTGAGCTCTGGCTGCGCCTTCAATTGGTGACACACCTGCCTGAATTTGGAGATTGCATCAAACTGAGATAGACAATTGTCTCTTAAGCTTCAATTAAAAAAAAAAAATAATAATAAAAGAAGTAAAGCACACCCTGATGGAAAACACAGCAATCCATCTCCTGAACAGCAACAGCTGGAAGTAAACTTGTATTTGAGCTAACACTGAAGACTTATTACATGAAATCAAGAATTCTATCCTCAGTTTCTAAAAATCCTATATTGCTTTATCCACATTATCAGAGAGATGGCAGAGGGAAGCTTCACTCCTCACAAAAATCCAGAATGAAACTCATGAAAGAAGGAGACAAAGGTGTTTTGGCTACTGGTGCACATTGTGAGAGTTGCTTCTGGAACACATCAGAGTGACTGTAAACCTCAGCAGTTTCAGAACAAAATGTAAAACATTCTTCCATTGACCTCGCTTTCCCACAATAACACCACATAAAATAACAGAGAAAGGAAAAAAAAATACTGAGTGCTTTATGAGTGCACTTTAATAAATCAATAGGGGGTTTAGATACCACAGTGGTAGCTGCCGTATAAATATCCAGACAGGAAGATCCTGTCCTGGAAAATTAGAATAGGCAGTTCCTGAACCTGTTATTGTCCAGTTTTGCTTGAAGTAGGAGAAAGTGTTATTTTTTCCCCACTGTCAGAGAAAACTCTGTTATAAATAAATATATCTCTGTGTCACTGTGCTGGGTATAGCACCCAAGATGTTTTCTGTGTGATCCAGTCAAAGGAGGAACTGCAGCTTGTTTGTATTTCTTGTTGTAAAGAGATATAGAAAAAGCACAGCAGAGATGAAATTAGCTTTCATGTCTGCATGTAAGTAATGAAAACAGAAGAAAAAACAAATGGTGTGAAGAGAGCCCTGCATTATTTCTGAGTTTTAGAACAACGCTCAGAGATATTTTACACTCTTGATGATTTCCCTTGTTTTACTGATGCTTTCAACATGTCACATTATCCTCTTCTTAGAGAATACTATGTGTTAAGCTAAATTAACTGGTTTTAGGCTGGCGCCTAAGGATGGACCATCACACAAATTCTCCAAAATGCAGCACAACAAACACACTTCATTTCATTACAGTACAATGCTTTCTTTTAGCTTTGGAAAGGAGAGGTGGAATGGATGCCATCTACAGGGACACAGAAAAAAATAGCCTTGATTAAGCTGAGAAGCAGGGATTCCAAGAAGGCAATATTTTAAGGAAAACAGCCAAAGAGAAGGGAAAGCAGAATGTGAAAGCTGGAGGAAATCAGGCTTACAAACAGGCAGGGCAGAGTGCTATGGGAAGGTCAAAAGCCAATTAAGAGCATGATGGAGCAAGGGCCAGTCTTCTTGCAACAAAGTGTGTGATAAGGTCAGGAAGGTGCAAGGAGGATCCCATTGGAAAATAGAAGAGCAATAATAGTATGCGGAAAGGAAGCTGTGAAGAATTGAATGTAATTGGAAGTAGAAATAGAGCTGCAATGGATGAAAGGGGGAAAGAGAAATGAAAATTAGATAGAAGATGTCTAGGAATGGATTAGCCAAAGTCCATCTTTGCAGTCTGAAAGATGAAAGAACAGAAAAAGCTAGTCTGGGGCTTAATTGCCACTGTCATAGCTAATGAATTATTAACAAGTAAATTATGAAATTGAGTAAATTCTCCCTCTGTCTCAGCCAGCTTGCACTTCTGACAGTCACCAGTGAAATGCAAAGCTCTTTTACAATTCCTTTCCCTTCTCTTATGCAATGACTGGCAGCACACTCATTGGATGGTTTCCTCCAGAGCTGTGGGAACCTCTCCCTTGGCTCTCTTGGGTGGAATTCTCCCACCAGAGGCCTCCACAACATGACAAGTTCTTGATAAAGTTCTGCTAATGACATCTCTACAGAAGTTGCTCCATTACTTCCACAGGTTATCCCATACTTCAAGGCCATCATAATTACCATGAATTTGTTTGAAACCAGTGCAGTAAGCCAAGCTTAACAAGGCCAAGAAACATGTAAAACCCACAGACCACAAAGCTAGATTTTGTTTCATGCTCAGAGAAATTCCTTTTCAGACTATGCTGGTACAAGGAAGGGACATGTAGTTAAGAGTCCGTTTTTAAAATGTCCACCATGAGTTCATTTATAATGGACAAAACAAAATAAAAGCTAAATTATTATGATACCGTTGAAATAAAACTAGGCACAGGTTTTTTTCTAATCTTGTGTATGGGCACAGACCTCTGACTTTTGGGTGATGCTTTTGCATCCTTTTCCAGCTAGAGGAGACAACCAGAATGTTGTCATGCCTCAGAAAAGGAATATGAATAGGCCCTGTCAGGGTTTGAGGGTAGAAGAGGTGAAGGGACAACAGTTTCATTCTCCACTGGTTCTTATGCAGTTATAAGTCCTAAACCTGAGAAATCCAGTCCCATCCTCTATATTTCCAGCTAAGATTTGGCAATTTGTCCTTAAGGACTTATGGAAACATATAATTATTACTATTTTCTTAAATAAAAGAGAAATAAAGGGGAAACCACATAATTTCCCAACCATTATTTTTCAGAAATTTCAAGGATAGCTGTTTAAGTTAAACGCAGAATATGCTCAGCCAAAGCTAACATCTTCTGCCTATAGTAGATCTTGCTAATTTTAGTCAAAACAACTTTTCTTTGGTGAGATTTTTTCAACGAACATTTAGTGACTATTTTTGGCTTAGCTGTAGGGTTGTATGTCCCTGCTGCCTGGTATAGACATCATATGTGCTTGCAAAATGAGAGAATGCACAAATGTCACTAAACTGGTCCTTGAGGTGATACAGGCAAAGAGGAGAGAATTCTGCAGCACCTTCTACACAAAGGCAACCAGAACAGACCAAGGAAAATATGCACATCCAGATTTAGAGAAGACATGAGGAGCTTCTGGTAGATACAGAAATATGGACATAATTAACCCAGAGTAAGATCAGCACTCACAGATTAGAAACAACCAAAGAGAGGGATCAGAAGATCTGCTGCTGCTCTGTTTAGCTTGCTGGGTTCTGTTGCAGCTCACAAATTCTCTGTGTTTCTTTCAAAAGGGGACAACACAGCCTGAAGCAGTCACTCTCTGGTGATGCTGACCAGAAACAAAGCCTTGCTGTTGTCAGCTCCAACAGTTTTGTATTTTACTTTTCTCCTTGCCAGCTCTGTGAACAGCTGTTTGCTCTCCTCCCTGGTGTAAATCAGGAGTAACTTCAGTCAATATGGTGCTGTTTCTCTGTTCATCATGTGGTAAAGATCTAACACATTCTTCCTCCCGGGAGGGCAAAATGCAGCCAAGGGTATATGTTGGCCTTGTTTTCCTTGCTCTTATACCAGCATGTGACTGTTACTATAAGAGATTGGGTATTTTGGTTGGTTGGATTTTTAAAATGAGGAACAATACCTACCAATATAGAAGAAAATCAGGAGGAATCCTGTGGTGCATCATTTTTTTAATACAGAAATGTGAACACAGTTCAAGGAATAGAGTGGGTAGTTGTATTAAGGAGTTCAAGATCTAGGAATATGCTTTTTGTGTATCACTGGTACTGATTTCAGCTATGAGGAGCACCTTATGCTGTGACTGAGGTGAAGACATCTGTGCCCAAACTCAGGTAGAGTGGATCACGTTCTCAGACCCTCCTCAAACGGGATAATCTGTGGATGTCCTCATAGCCAGCTCAAATCCCCACATCCTGCTGCGCAGTTTCAGCTATCTCAGAAAACTGCTGTCAGTCTGTTATCTGCTACAAAAGGGGTACAACATTAAACACTTCTACTTGCTGCCACAATGTATGAAAACGTGTTTTCTGCCTTGAAAGATTTGAGCAATTTGAGGCTTGAAAGTCATCCTCACTTAAGTTGATATCATGTCAAGGTATCAAATCCACCCTGACCCTTATCAGTTGAAAAACAACATAACTTCAGAAACTTTCCAGTGTCAATACCCAGTTACATTTGTGTGAGAGGGATTATCTCATGCAATGCTATATAAATAAGAAACTCCTGGTGAGGCAATGGGTTGAAAAGGCAGCTACAGACAAATTTCAATAACCTTATTTGGGGGCAACAGAAATCATGGAATCACAGGACCATAGACACATCTGGGTTGGAAAAGACCTCAAACATCATCGAGTCCACTTGTTCCTCAACACTGCCAAGTCCACCACTAAACCCTGCTCCCAAATTTAACGTTGTCACATCTTTGAAATCCCTCCAGGAGATGTGTAAACTGGATATTGGGAAAAATTTCTGCAACAAAAAGATTTTCCAGCCCTGGCACAGTCTGCCTAGGGCAGTGGTGGATCACATTATCATGGGTTGAAAATTTGTCCTCTTAGGAGTGCATAAGTGATAAGGAACAAAGTAGTAGGAGCACATAATTTAGTTTTGTAGTGGGGAGAATTTAGCAGATGGTATCCCCATGAGCCACACTGTGCACACTGTTCTTCACAGTATCCACATATAATCTGAAAAAGGAACAGCACTTACAGGTGTTAAAAATTATACAGGGCAGTCAAATCTAATACAGACTGCAAAGAGTCACAGAATTATCTTGAGGTACCATCTAACAGGGTAATAAAATGGTTGAGAAAATTTAATTTCTACAAATGCAAAGCAACATACATGTGGAAAAATAACCCTAACTATACATATTCATTGATGGCTCCAAATAAGATTTGTAACACTGTATTCCATTTATGTATACTGAATGGAACATACTATCACATTGACTTGCAAAGGATGTAGTAGAACTGGAAGACATAGAGAGAAGGTGACAAAGACAATTAAAGGCATAAAACATCCACTAAAAAATGAAAATAAACAGTTATGGTGGTATAACAGAGAACTACAGAATGAGGAATAGTGTGAAGAAATTAAGGAGGGGAAATAATTCATGTTATTCACAGTACAATATCTTCAAGGCTCCAAAAGAAATGGTTAGACAGAAAATTTAAAAGGTGGGTTTTCTTTTTGTTTCTTTTGTTTTGATTTTTTTTCCTTCTTTTTTGATTGTTTGTTTGTTTTTCTTGATTTGGTTTTGGGTTCATTTGGGGTTGTTTTCCCATGCTGCACATTGAATTGTGAAGCTTTGTTGCAGAATTTTCCAGAAAATAAAATATTATCCACAGGTTCAAAGAAGAGAATAGACATCCATGGAAGTCCACAGATTGAGCTGCTATTAAACACAGCAGCCCATCTGTGGCCTCCAGTACAGCACTCCCTGCAATACTGCAGGAAAGTTGTCCCAGGGGGATCACAATGCCCTTTTCACACACCCAGGCTTTTTTTTTTACAGTCTTCTGGGCATCTGTTGTAGCTACTATGGAAACAACATCCTGATAAATATCTGTCCTGGTCCAGTATCTTACATTTCTACATTGTGAGGGGAAAAAAACACGACAACCCCTGACTAGATTAATAAGATTAGTGTATTAATTTAACCCGGATCCTGCTGTTTTGCTTCTCACAGAAATCATCTGGGCCCACAAAAATTCTGTGACCAATTGTAAATACAATTTGCATAAATGATCATGTTCATTTGCATATAGTTGCTTCCTTTGCTTCCTTCCCTCAGGGACTGACAATCTGTTCCCTCTGCAGTGAGTTTGGGATTGCCTTGCACCTCTGAATGATATAGTTTTACTTCCTTTTTCTTTTCCTCTTATTCATTTTTTACATTAGAACATGCTTCTTTTCAGGCTCAGCTGAGTCCTCAGCTTACCATAGTTCTGCCTTGCCTTATGTCTCTTCACTCTTTCCAAGAAAATTCACTATTCTTTTTGATGGATACCTGAATTGTCCCTACAATGTGTAATCACATCACAAGAAAAGATTACGAACTTTTTATCCTTTTGCTGTACATTCTGCTTGCTCTAATTCAAAACTGCAAAAATTGTACAGACAATATATGAAACTGTTTGGTATAAGGCAAATATACTCTTGCTTATTGCACCCTTCCATTTTTTAAATTGTGCTAAAATGGCCCAAATTGTAACTTTCAGGAGAATGAGATTGGCAGGCACTTTAGGTAATTTAAGTCACCTCTCTCCCTCGAAAATCAAACTTCCTAATTCAAGTGGAACAAATGTGCAAACCAGACCCTGTATTTTATTTCCTTTTAGTGAGAAAATTTTAAAAAGAAAAGGTATTTCTGAACAACCTAGCAACTTTTTTCCAGTTTTTAAACCAATTCTCAAGTAAAGCAAGAAGAAAAATATTTTCACTATGAATAAACTGATCTTTACTGCTCTGCTGCTCACTGCCCATAGATGGCTGAGGAGGACCAGAGTTCAGACCTGTTCTTTTTTCATTAAGGTGTAGCTGGTCTTTCCTCTGTGACTGCTCTTGTCCTCTGCTCAGCATTATTTTAGATCTTAAAAAATAAGATCATACAAGATGCCCCAAATATCTGTTAAAATCCAATAAAAAGCTGAATTTCAGTCTGAAAAACTTTAAGATTAAAGCTGGCAAAGTTTTCTTGCTCCACAGCAATCTTCAGAAGATTTCACCAGGTTGTAGGGATACCAAACCTCATCTGAAGATTAGAACCTCCTATCAGACAAGATGGCTCTGGATCACTGCAGCTATTTTCTGGTCATCAAACACCCATCATTGAAGAGATAAAATGATTTACAGAGTGAATAAAATTAAAGGATATTTCAACCATAGGAATACAACCTTCCCAGCCTCCTTGCTAATGTGAAATTATGAAGTTCGTATGAATTTCACACACTTCTAAAATTTATCTGAGGGATATGATGTGAGCTTGTAATTGAGGGATGGACTTGCAATAAAGGATTGTTTTAGTGTCCCCATTCATTCCCTCTCAGGGATACCAGATGTGGGGCTGTTGGGATGAGTTTTCGTTGTTTCATAGGATGTGCAAATGTCTCCTGTGAGAGAACAAACAAGCACCTCATGGAGTACCCACCCAGAAGAATTTCCCCTGCCACAAACAGGTGTTCAAACATCAGTACTGGGATGTGTGCTGGGGTCCCTGCTAAAACACACACAACAGAATGGGATGGGATCCACTTCATAGGCAGCACAAGCAAAGCATGAAGCCACTGGTCCCACAAGTCTATGCAAATGTATGGAGCAAATCTGATCTGGCTAATAGCCAGCTGTATATTTTAACCACCAGGCAGCCCTTTCTCTCCCATTAGAGGGTACAGTCATCACCTCTGCAAAGCTAGAGTATCACTAAGAAGAGACCAGCTGAGCTTCCTTCTGTTTCCTTGAGATGTGTGATGCTGTGAAAATACTACAGGCAGTGAGAGCTGGTGCACGAACAGAACTGTGGATTAAAGAGCAACATTCTTTTCAGCTCTTGTGCTGGAAGCCATCACATAGAGAGGAAACCAACGATGATCAATGGGCTCACTCTGTGTAAATCACCGCAGCAGAGGGAGAGAATATTAAAATGTGGTAGCACTTTGGGATAACGTGGTCCAAATTGGACAATGTCTGGTCAGGTACAGTACCAGCCATGTGAACCTCTGTCTCATTTCCAGATCATCTCCAAGCTGTGCTGCATCTCTTCTATGGGGTGTTATTGGTTCATGATAATCACACTCTCTGCAGTTCCTTTACTGCTATTATAAAAATGCTTTTATGTTGGGTAGATGTGTTATTTATTACGTGCTAGGAGGAAATGAAGTTGGTAGTTCTGAATGTTGAACAGCAGTTAGAGCTGAGCTGCATAGTTCCCAGTCCCAAAGAACCCTGTCTCCTGTTTCATAATAATAATAGTGATTTATCCCTGTGTTATTAAGCCATTTGAATGACTCCATGCAGATCTCAGGGCCAGCATTTTATTTCTGTCATCTAAACTGAAGCTGTAATAGCATGGAGTAGGTTTTTCCTTTTTTTTTTTTTTCCTTCCTTCCTTCCTTCCTTCCTTCCTTCCTTCCTTCCTTCCTTCCTTCCTTCCTTCCTTCCTTCCTTCCTTCCTTCCTTCCTTCCTTCCTTCCTTCCTTCCTTCCTTCCTTCCGACACTTCCGACACTTCCGACACTTCCGACACTTCCGACACTTCCTTCCTTCCGACACTTCCTTCCTTCCGACACTTCCTTCCGACACTTCCTTCCGACACTTCCTTCCTTCTGACACTTCCTTCCTTCCTTCCTTCCTTCCTTCCTTCCTTCCTTCCTTCCTTCCTTCCTTCCTTCCTTCCTTCCTTCCTGCCTGCCTGCCTGCCTGCCTGCCTGCCTGCCTGCCTGCCTTCCTGCCTGCCTTCCTGCCTTCCTGCCTTCCTTATGACACTTCCTTCCTTACGACACTTCCTTCCAACACTTCCTTCCAGCCTTCTGAGACATCCTTCCTTCCGACACTTCCGACACTTCCTTCTGACACTTCTTTCCTTCCAACACTTCTTTCCTTTTGACATTTCCTTCCTTCCTTCCTTAGTTCCTTCCTTCCTTCCTTCCTTCCTTCCTGCCTTCCTGCCTTCCTGCCTTCCTGCCTTCCTGCCTTCCTGCCTGCCTTCCTTCCTTCCTTCCTGCCTGCCTGCCTTCCTGCCTGCCTTCCTGCCTTCCTTCCTTCCGACATTTCCTTCCAACGACACTTCCTACATTTCCTTCTTGCCTTCCTTCCTGCCTTCCTGCCTCCCACAAAATCTCCATCAGGGAAATATTCATAGTTGGGCAGACATTACAGTCCAACATTTTCTGGCTTGTACCCCTGTTGTGAGAACAGTTTTGAAGTTGTTATTATTATGCACTAAATAAAAACTTGATTTGAACTTCATTTAAAATTCTATTTTAAATTGAAAAAAAAAAAAAAAAAAAAAAAAAAAAAAAAAAAAAAACACCAAAACCATTGTGCAAATTTATTTGTATTTGTGGCAGGACACTGATGTAACTCCAGTGAAAAGGGGCATCCTTCTCTATGTCATAAAGTTTTTTCAGACCAACCTTTTATAACACCTATTGTCCTATGTGCTGTCTGAGTATTGAACGTCTTGGATGAGGTCAATGGGTTTAAAAAAAAAAAAAAATCCAAGCAAAAATAAAACAAGACTGCTTTTCTCTTGCTCCATGATGTAAAAAACTTGTGCTCAAATTTGAGCAATAATCAATCCCTTGTACATTGTGTGGGCTTCAGCCCACCTTAACTTCAGAAGTAGGACTCAGTTCACTGATTTAAAGGTCCAAACAAATCAGTATCTATGTACATAAATACATGTTTTCAGTTAGCTCAGGTTCCATTTGGTTGTCCAGACTCCATGAGAAGGAACTCACCGTGATGTCTGGAGATGGAAGTGGGACAGTTTCCCCTTTTGTAAAGATTATTTTCTTCATAGCAGAGGAATAGAGATTACTTCATTCTTTCAATGTATATGCCACCAACTGTGCAATGAAATTCCTTAAATTATGATGAAATTGCTCATTTCCTGAAGTGAACACAACAAACTAACAGGCACAGTAATTTTTAGTAGATTTG
The DNA here is from genome assembly GCA_032173965.1 of Sitta carolinensis. Taxonomy (NCBI): domain Eukaryota; kingdom Metazoa; phylum Chordata; class Aves; order Passeriformes; family Sittidae; genus Sitta; species Sitta carolinensis. The sequence continues at coordinate 6,247,706 of CM063313.1, read as the reverse complement.
GATTCAATTCAATTTTCCAGATGTTCGCCTGCAATCAGCCTAGGAACTCAAATCTCAGAACGGTGCTATTCACACAACAGCTGTTGCAAATTTTTCTTTTGAATCACACCAATCTAAGTGTGGATTTGTTTACAGGCAGCCTCAGTCTTACATGAGGAACTGACTGATTACATAAAAAAAAAGAATCTCAAAAATGTTCTTCTGACCATTTACGCAGTTTCACTATTATTATATTATGGCTCCTTTTTAAGGTAATTTTTCTCACGAATTAGTAAATTTACTTTTCTTCACCAGCCAATGAATTTTGTTGGTGAATTATTATTTTTTTTTTTTTAAAAGGTTGTGGGTTGGGGTTTCTTTTGGGTGTTTTTTGTTTGTTTATTTTTTATTTGAGCCAGCTTCTTATCAGGATTGTGTCAGAAGGAAAATAACAGAGTAGTCACTAAAGACCTATTTGGAATCCATTGTCATCAGTATTTGCATAAGCTAACCTGTTCCAAGGAGTGTAATTAACAGATGTTCAGTCCAGCAAAGATTAACAGCTCCTTTAGTTGGACCTTGTATAATTCACACCTTAAATTATCAAACTCTACAGAACTCAGTGTCTTTTGATTTGCAGGGAAAAAAAAATAATTATCCAGTGCTTCTCTTGATAATTTATTCTGGTGGGCAGCTATTTTAACAGTGTCCACCCTTGTATTTGACTTCTAGCATATTGTAAATACAGATTTTGTCATTATGTCTAGAATTGTTTTATTGAAGCAACCATCTAACCTTGCCTTGCTCATTCACTTCTTGTAGTTGGAGAACAGAATGATTTATTTGTATTTACTATTGTGCACACAATTCATGTCCAGCTTTTGCTGCCTAAGAATGGTTCATCTGAAGCTACAGTCAATGGAGAGAAAAACAGGATGACTTTTGTCATGTTTAAATCTGCCCCGAGCTCCTTTGGATTCATCTGCATGTGTCCCCTGGCCACAGGAGACAAAAATCAAACAGCCACGTTACTTTGGCTTGAGTTTGTATGACTACAACTCACATCTTCAGCCTCTTCAGGTCCTGCCTCAAGCAGGAAAGAGCATCCCCAGATTTCCAGATCCAGTTTATGGGGGGAGGTAGCCTGCTGGAAAGCTGAAGTGCTGAGCAAATACTTGAAAGAGGTGGTTTGAAGGTGAAAGAGAGGGAGCACAACATTTACATGGGCAGATGGTGATGGGACAAGGGGAAATGGATTTAAAACAAAAGAGGAGAGATTTAGATTAGATGTAAGGAAGTTCTTTATTAAGAGGATGATGGAGCCCTGCACAGGTTTTCCAGAGGAGCTGTGGCTGCGCCTGGATCCCTGGAAGTGTCCAAGGCCACTTGGAGCAATCTGGAAGAGTGGAATGGGCCCCTGCCCATGGCAAGGAGGTGGAACAGGATGAACTTTAAGGTATCTTTCAACCCAAACACGTCTGTGATTGTCTGAAACATCATGGATGGAAATCTGGAGATGGCTGTAGCAGAGGGAGTGATGTATTTGTGACCAAGCTCTCATTGACAGGTGTCTCACTAATGAGGATTTACTATTAAAAAGCTAACTAAATGACTAGCTAAATGATGGTAAGCTTTTATTTTTTATTTTTTATTTATTCATTTATTCATTGATTTATTTATTTTTTATAAAGGAGAACAATGTTAAGTTTTTGTATTTACAAGGAAATTATCACTGTTAATGATGCAATCCAAGCAATTATCAGTGCAAATTCACTAGATGTTAGGCATCAGGTAATAAAGGAGATTTAGTGTCAAGAGTTCTTAGACTAATGAAGCTAGGGTATGTTTTTTCAAGCTGCCTACAAAGTTGGTGTTTGACAACACTGTATATCTGGTGATATTTGAGAGCAAGTGTCATACTGATTGATAGACAAAAGTAATTTAACCAGAATGTGAAGAGCAGAACCAGGGGGTTATTGGAAAGGGTTGCATACAGAGAGAAAAGCTCAAGTTACCTGAATTAGAATCTGTAATTCATAGTGCTACTGAGCCAAAGGTGTAGGGAATATGGTAGTGAATTATTCACATTTTTCTAAGTCCTTACTTTTTATACTGCTAAAAGACCACAATGTGTTAATAAGGATGATTAAATCTGAGAGGGTTTTGCTTTTTCAGTGTTGCTTCTTCTAATATCTTTCAAAATTTTCATGTGACTGTTTAGAAGAGTGAATTAAGCAGTTGGGATTTAATTGACACATTGCATCTACTTATACAAGACCACTCTTCCACATTTTGAGGCAATGGACACTCTGTTCTTTTAATACATCTAAACAGAATAGCATCTTTTAAAAAAAGTTAGTGGGATGGTTTCTTTTTTTCCAGAATATGTTTCACAAGTTGTATTATGAAAGAGTTTATCTGTTACCCACTTCTTTCAACTATGTGGAAATACCTAGCCTTTTTTAGATTTTTTTTTTTTTTTTAATTCTATCCTTCAGATCTGCTATGGATTTAGACCACAGTGTTCTGTTCTGCAATATCAGAGAAATTTGCTAAAGTATAAAGACCTGCTTTTTAAGTGAAGGCTCCTGAACGATCCTCCCAAATTGGATCATACATACATGTATGTTTACCTGTGAAACTTTACAGAACAAATCTGCAGCAGTTAGTAACATTCCCCTGTTTCCTCACAAGGGAATTGAGACTAGAAATGAAATACGTGGCAGTGAAATAAACCAGATTAATTTTCACATGAAGAAGTTTTCACCACTGAGGATTTTGGTTTCTGTTGTTATTGTTTTAATTTTTAACACATGCATGTGCATAGAAATAGCTAGAGTCTGCTTTAAAAACCACTGGGGTAATTAAATGAAATTACCTTGATGAATGCTATCATGTGCATCCTGATTGCTGAGTACTGAAGTTCTGTCTTCCTTTAATAACTTGGTGAGATAAAGTGATTTTAAACTGAATGTGATGTATTCAGTTCAGCAGGCAGCAACTGGAGAAATCTGAACTCATCCAACAGATAAAGAAAACTGTATGGCTTGTGAAATACACACGGCGAATTCTCATCACACTCTCTTCATTCAGGAAAAGTTGTCTGAAACATCATCAGTGAAGTGACTTGGTTTCATTCAGATGTGATGTAGATGACATTCATGCCCAGTTCTACTTAGGAGAAGACTAATTACAGCTGCTAGGATGTGCAAAAGCCTCCCAAGAAGAGGAAAGATTTCCGTTTCCTTCTCTTTTTCTTCCTTTTTTCTTTTCTATTAACTCTTGTTTTCTTCCTCTTCCCTAAATCACTTTCTACATTTCTATCATCAGTTTTCCTCACTTTTTCTTATCCTTTAAACAAATAAGTTTCTCTTTTCCTCCCATATATTCTCTCAGACTAACACTCTTCCTGAAGAAGTTTCCCACATTTTCTTTCTTTCCTTGCATCCCAGGCCCTCAGGCTCTCTTCCCATATCCTGACATTGTTCATGTCCTGTCTGTGTTTTATACTTCTTTTTTTTTTTTGCTCCAGAATGACCATTCCAGTAAAACAAAGTATAATTTTCACAAATTATATGTTTCTTGTATAATTAATATAGCTAAGTACCTCACACTGCTATTAGAGTCAGTGTCTCCCCTTCTCCTGATTGATGGTTTAAAATCAATGGAGCTTCCAAAGCATCCAAAAAACGTGTAGATGTGGCAGCTGGGGACATGGTTCAGTGGTGAGCTTGACAGTGCTGAGTTAATGACTGGACTCTTGGAGGGCTTTTTTAACCTTAAGGATCCTATGATTATATAATTTTTTTACTAAATAGAGCTGTATTAAAGCCACTGTGATTCAAGCTTCTTTGGCTCAAAGGTTTGGGGTTTGGCAGACTTTTTCTGTAACCCACATTCTGCTCTGGGCAAACTCCTTGTGGAGAAAAACAAAAAGAGGAATCTTGCTTGAAGGCACACTTTATCCTCTGACTGATCTGCTGAACATTGCCTGAAACCCCAAAGGGTCTTCAGCTGTAAGTTTCTAATCATGAGGTCAAATCACCAAATAAGTAGGAATGAATTCTTCCCTTGTGAGAGTGGCGAGGCCTTGGCACAGGTTGCTCAGAGAAGCTGTGGCCACCAACCCTGGAAGTGTCCCAGACCAGGCTGGATGGGGCTTGGAGCACCCTGGGATAGTGGAAGGTGTCCCAGCCCATGGCAGGGGATGGGACTGGATGATATATAAGGTCCTTTTTAACCAAAACCATTCCATGATTCTCTGAATCTATTCTAAACTCACCGAGGTTCCAAGTCCTGGACAGTTCCCTTAAAGACATGCCAACATCTGAAACTCACTTTGGGTCATGCTCAAAATCCAAATTTACCTCAGAATGGAAACCCTACTAGTTCTGGTGTACCCTCATTTATTTTTACTGGTATTAAGTGCACAAAATTATTATTTTGTCCATATGGTTGATGTATACAGTCACCATCAACAGCAGCCACTGAGTGGCTAGTGGGTGTAATTTAAGAGCTGAACTGAAAAATCTCAGACATGAATGAAAAAAAGTCTCTGTTATACACCAGCAGATTTGAGGGTTTTTTTAATCAAATTAATATCCCATTCATTCATTGAAAAAGGTGGAAATATTTTTAGGGTTCCTCAGTGCATAAGTTCACTTGAAAATCAGACAGGGTGAAAGTGCTTAATGAACAGCTGAAATTTTCAGTTTCCCTCTTGTTGTCAAATAACCATAAAATAATTCAATGTCTCAGTCTCCCCTTACAAAACAGGGATAGCTGTGCTTTCCTTATAGTAGGGAGAATGGAAGTTCATAACATAAATAATATATTTTAAATATTAATGCATGTTATGTAGGCATTTTGAGTCACCCAAATCTCATGGTCAACTATGAGGTCTAACCCTTCATTGTTAAGTGTTACCAACCTTTTATTCAGGCATTTTTTTTTTCATATGGGACACTATTCCTTTGCACAAAATGACCATGAGAAAAACCCTAACTAATTACGAATTTCAAAGCTAGTGGTTAGAAAATAGAAATTAATCATAATGGTGTTCCAGAAAAACCTATTTTGTTTTTATAGGCATATCTTCCATGAGAAGTCTGAGCAGAAGGGAGACGCGTATAATATATTTCTCAGTATTAATAAGTTTCTTCTGCTTGCTCATAACAAAAGAGATTTTAATCACCATGGTTATCTCTCTCTTTGAAGTGAATATCTCATATTAATCTTTAGACAAAATTGGAGTAAATTAAGGTAAAAATCCATAATATAAAAAGACCCTTGGAATTCTTATTGAAAACATCAACCACCCTTATTGAAACCATCATATTAAAGTATCCAGTTGTTTATTTCTCTTTTTTACAGGAGCCCCTTATTTTCTGCTCTTGAATAGTATTTCCCTAAATAAAACTGCACCACACAAAGTGCCATTATGATTTCCAGCATTCATTTCCAGAGGGGCTCCTGCTAGTCCGTAGCTATAACTATGATGAAAAGGGGCTGTGGACAGCCTGTTGCAGTAATGCTAACTCCCCATCTATCAACCCAGCAGATTATATGAGTAGCATCTCCTCAGAATAGAAACTCAGAGATGTACTATCAATGAGATCTGGCATGCTGAGTGCCTACACGAATCCATTGCTATAAAGGATGCCAAATTATTAGCGCTTCACAAAAATCTATGGAATTGTAGTCAGTGGGGCTGAGACCAGGAATAAAGGTATTAAGGATTGACTGGATGTTTCAGTGATGGTCTCTGTTTTTAGAGTACTATATACCATTATAGTGTATGCTTTGGAAGTTCTGCTTTTTCATGTGATTTCATGATGCAAGAGCCTTAGTGGCCAAAACAGGGTCAGAAGCAACCATGTCCTTTCCACATCTCTTTCTCCTCCCTTGGCACAGCCTGGTTATGGACAACATTGGTGTGTAAGATGGATCAGGAAGCTGAGCTTTCTCCCTCTGGTTCTGAAGGCAAATATCTTACTTTTGTATTATTGTAGTTCAAAGTATTGAAGATTTTTAACCCAGACATGTTTCTTCCTGTAATGTGAGTGTAGGGAGAAGCAACCCGAAGCAGAAAGGAGCAGCTGTAACTCCTTAGTCTGATATTCCCTCCAGACATCTCTGATGAAAACCTTACGAAATACAGAATCTGGTAATCAACCCAAGGTCTGATTTGTACTCTGTAGGCTCATTCCCTCTTCAGTGACACCAAAAGACCAAAGAGAAGCGTAGCTTAATTTAGGAATAGCTGCAGAGAGCCTCAGTGGAGTGAAATGAGAAAAATCTCACCTTTAGTGGCTTATATTAGAGGTACCAAAGCTTTTCCAGCTACACAAATTCTGGAAACAGGATCATGAAGATTGGACAGATCCAGATCAATCGTCAGTATAGGAAAGATAAGAACATTGACACACCTGAAGTTTATACACTCTTCAACTAATGCTATTGTTCCCATAGACAGTTACATGCATCATTTGTAAGTCATAATTAGCAAGTTACAAATACAAGCTCAGATCTTCATGAAACTGTAGCATGATCGCTCTTATTGGTGAGCCTTGTGTTTTGTCCCCAGTGTTCCTGAAATGTAGAGATCTCCTTGAACTAAACATGGAGATCTGTTTAAACCATCTACACAAAGAGAGTGAAAGATTACACGACTGCACCCGGGAGAAATAAGCTCTGCTTAACCAGTTCTCTTTCAGATGAACTGCGCTGTTGACCTTTCATGTATTTGAAACCACACACAAAAAACACTGCCCACCTTTAAGCACATGAAATAAATAACATGAGAAACAAATTAGGCAATGATCCAAGATTCAGTCCTACCTCAACAGTTTCATTTGCCTTATGGTGCTGTAAGTGTTTTCTAAAGAAGAGACTGAGGGAACACCTCATTGTGTTCATGATGACAAAGGGAGGGGCAGGCACTTATCCCTCCTCTTTGGTGACAGTGACAGGACCAGAGGCAATGGCCTAAGTCTGTGTCAGGGGAGGTTTATGTTGGCTATCAGGAAAAGGCTCTTCCCTCAGAGGGTGACTGGGCACTGGAACATGTTCCCCAGGAAATTGGTGCAGCACCATGCTTGACAAAATCCAAGAGTTTTGACTGCACTGTCAGGCACATGGTGTGACTCTTGGGGTGTCCTGTGCAGGTTCAGGGGTTGTACTAAATGATTCTCATGAGTTCCTTCCAGCTCAGGATCCTCTGTGATTCTATAAGATTTTCTGAATGGGCTGAGCCAGCCCTCTGTTTCAGCAGGACCTGTAGGAAATGTCCCACTGTGCTCCCACCACTGCTGAGGGTTGTAGCAGTTGGCATTAGCATGGCACCCACTGTCCTCAGAGGTGGAATATGACCCACAGTACATTGTCTGAAAAGCACTTTTCAGACCAATAGCTCCTTCACCAGCCCAAAATTGCCTTTCATAAGGAGCAAAATATTAGGAGGTGTTTCATTCCAACAATTTAACATTAGATGAGAATATTTAAAATTCCTAGGAAAGGCTTTTGTTCATAGTCTGAGGCTGGGTTTTGAAGTCTTTACAAACTCTCTCTCCAGGGAAGCTGTGTGGAGAGAGCCATCCTTTCAGCTCACCCTTGAATGCACTTTGAACAAGCAGCTGCTTTTACTGTAAGCATGTTATTAATGGTCTCTTTTCAAAAGCAGATATAGTACCCTGGAAAACGTTCTATTGATTTTTTTCCCTTTCCCTGTCCCTGTTTCAATCACACTCGTTTGAATGGCTTTCATTTTTAGCAACAACAAGAGATTTCTTCGAAGAAAAGTGGTGTCTAGGTGTAGCCTTAAATAAAATCACTGCTCAATTTAAGCTCTGAAAAATACTATTGATATTTTAATAGAAGATTGGAGAACCAATTGCTGGTTCAATAATAGCTACAAGGAGTTTATACATAGGAAACATGCACAAGGATAATTTTATTTCTTTTGCTCTATGTGTTAACAGAAAACAGCAGCCTAAATCTTGAGTCACTGGATTATTACATGTCAAGGATCTCAGGAACATGGAAATATTTCATTCCAATTTTCTAAAGTGGAAGCGTGCACTGAGATACCTGTGTGGAGTGTGCAGAAGATAGAAATGTAAATAATATTGTACCATATATTTCTATACAATAAAACTCATGCAGAGAAATATTACATAATAAATTGTGCACAGCTGGGAACGTGATTTTATAGCTGGCTTTGGTTAATGTTATTATTAATTGCTTATATCACATGGAGTCAAAAAAATTTTTTCTTAAATTTTTTGCCAGGGGCCAGAGAAGAAATCATGACCACTGTTTTGGAAACCTCTAAACTGAGGACATAAAACCCACACTGAATTATGTGCTACATTGACATCTAGGGAGAGATTGGTGATGTCAATTGCCATGAGTGTGTCTCAGAGTGGCTGATATTTATTACCCATCCCTGGAAGTGCTGAAGGCCAGGCCAGATGGGGCTTGGAGCAACCTGGTCTAATGGAAGGTGTCCCTGCCCCTGGCAGGAGGCTGGAACAAGATGAGCTTTAAGGTGTCTTCAGATCCAAACCACTCTATGATTCTGCAACTGAGCTCCTGGAAATATGAGATGATGTGAGAGGTTCTGCAGGAGGGACAGGAGAGGAGCCATGAGTAGAAGAAAAAGGCAAGGCAAGATGATCTTGCTTTTGGGGAAAGGGTCTTGAGAGTATATCATAAATGCACTTACTATTTAATCCTAAAATCAATATAAAAATATATTTAAGTAAATAAACTAATAAAAGATATATGCATAATTAGAATATATAAAATAAATAAAGATATATCATTAAAGAAAGAATCCATATAAAAGTCACCCCTATGAGGAACAGTAAGAGGGAGATGGGATTGTTCATCCTTGAGAAAAGAAGGCTCAGGACTGACTTTATCACTTTCTGTAACTCCCTGACTGGAGGGTGGAGCCAGGTGGGGGTCAGTGTCTTTCCACAGTCAACAAGTGACAGGAAAAAGGGAGATACCCTCAAGTTGTGTCAGGAGAGATCCAGGTTGGACATCAGGAAGAATTTATTAATGGAAAAGGTGGTTAAACATTAGAATGGGCTGTCCAGGGAGGTGGTGGAGTCCCATCCCTGTAGGTCTAAAGCCTGGAAGTGTCACTTGGTGCTCTGGGATGGGGACAAGGTGGGCATCGGGCACAGGGTGGATGCAAAGGTCTCGGAGGTCTTTTCCAACCCAGATGATTCTACCATTCTAAGATCTGATATTTTCATCAAACTCCTCTCTTCCAAGAACTTCTATAATCCTGGTAAATGGAAAAAATTCTACCTTTATGCACTTTTTCAGACACAGTGAGTAGAGAAAATAACTCTCATGAATACTAGAAGCTGTTGGATATGAGCCAGAAGTCTTCTACTTACTGATCGAGATGCACAATTATGTTATGCATAAAATTTACACAACTTTGCTCATAAAACCATTTGACAATTTTTTTGTTCCCTGAGATCAGTCGTGTTGCACTTAACTCTGAAAATTAAAGTTCTTCTTTAAAAAACCAAGACACACATTTGAGTACGGGTAATTACTTTAAAATTCAGGCTTGACTATCTAAACTGTTTACAACCAAGAATATTGATTTGTCCTTCCACATGTAGAAAAAGCATCAAGCGACTGAAAAAAAAACCCTCCATGAAGGGCTGTCTTTGTACTCTCAACCCATAAAGCCTTAGATGTTTATCTGATGGCTGCTTGCCTTCTTTAACAGGCTGTGCTTACCAGTGTGAGCCTCGACAGGAGAGCTGTTACATTTTTATTTTAACACTATGTCCTACATAAAAGTTGGCAATAAGAGAAAGTACTCTATAGGATATGACTCCCCCATGGACTCTTCCTTTGCACACTGACATTTTTTACATGTCAACAATGCTTGAGTGAAGATATCTTATTAAAAATAAAAAAATAAAAAAGACAAAGAAGTAGAAAAAAGAGTGTGGGTGAAGACAAATAAAATAAGCTATGGGATTTTCTGGTCACGATAGTAATAAGAGAAGTTTATTTTGGTTAAAACTTACAGATGAGCCTATGAGAAATTTTTACACATGTCAAAAAAGAGTATGTGAACTAGGTGGCCTGATGCAGCTATGAAAATTTGGTTCCCCAGCAACATTAACTGTTTAGAGCTCCTTTCCTTTGCCTTGAGTGTGGTCTTTCCAGTGTCATCCCACCACAAATTTGGTCCCTGGCTCCTCTCACTCTCACATAGATGTTTATACCTGTATCTATACACTGCCTCTGCTCTCTCCTTCTCGCTATCTCTTACAAGATTGGTGTTGAAATCTGTGGGGTTTGTTATCAGTTTTTAATTAGATGCATTTCCTGTCAGAATGTGATCCTGATCAAGTCTTTAAAAACCTTTAGGTTCTGCTTCCATGTCAAAATATAGAACTGGAAAATTCAAGTCATTTTATATCCTTTGTTACTTACCTTAACGAAATGTTTGTTCTCCAACACGATACAAAATCATTGGCTTGTTTTTAACTTGTGGTCCTTAATGAACTCCTCATGCTGTCCTACAGAACTTCTATCATTTCCATCTTATATCTGATTATACCTCCTAAAATACATTACCAGTTATTTTTCTTCACTAAATTTCAATCTAGATATGTTTCAAAACATTTTCCTAATCGTCTTAGTTTGGAAGACAGGTATCGCTAAGAACAAACAGGACCCTCTCCTGAAATGGAGAATTAAAAAAAAAAAACAAAACCCAAAAAACTCCTCTATCCGAATTGTTATAATTTTAGAATTAAGGGGCTCTCAGGCAAAGATGTGAAGATATGGATCACAGTTCTTTACTTGTGTTTAGCAAGGCAAAACAGAACAACAATAACTATGAGATGAACAACAGACAGAGCCAGGGAAACAGTCCCAGTTTTCTCTGCCGCTGGCACCCTTTCCCCGTTGGTGCAGTTCCCGACACAGGCAGCTGTGGTGCAGAGTCCCGGGATGATGGAGATGGATCAGGAGCTCCCCGACGGTGGCTGGAGCTGCAGCACGAGTCCCGGCAGGCAGGGGGTGCAGAGTTCCGGGATGCTGGAGATGGATCAGGAGCTCCCGGCGGTGGCTGGAGCTGCAGCACGAGTCCCGGCAGGGCAGGGGGTGCGGGCTGAGGCGTGGAGAACACTCGGAGCAGGAGCGAAGGAACAACGAGGGGGGCAGGAACTGCAGCAGCTCCTGGCCAGGCACAGGTGTTGTTGTGGGTGATCAACAAACAACATGAGACTTCATTATAAAAACTGCATCTGACTCTTCTTTATTCAAAGACTGATTCTCTTTATATAGCTTCTTGAGCAGGCCATCTCATTGGTCAGAAGAGTGCCAGAACTCTTCATCCCATTGGCCCAAAACTGAAAGACAGAGAGAAGTCCATCCCACAGAGAGGAAACCAAAACATCACTCTTGTTACAATAGCACTTGTGATGTTTCTGCCAAGCCTGTGAGAACACAAGGTCTTCCTGAACCAAAACACCACGAAAAAACTGAGTCCAGAAACTCAGAAACTTCAGGCCCAGGAGCCTCAGACTACAGACAGGGGCCAGGGTCAGGATTCCCGGGACACACCCGAAGAGACCATGGCAGGAAAATCCCGAACTCTGCTCCAGTGGTGCCGGTGAAAAACGAGATCTCCCTCCCACGCAGTCTGAAAACCCCAGCCTGCTGTGTCTTCTCCCCACTAGCACACCCCCCAGCAAAAAAGTGAAGTCCACGTGCTCCTCCCCTCCCTCCACCCCAGGCCACTTCTTTCATCTTTCTTAACTATCCTTAAGTTCCCAGAGATCAGTTCCCTGGCAACTTATGGGAAAAAAATCTATGAGAGAACCCAACCCCCAACACTAATATATAGGGATCAATTTGAATAAAATTTCTTTCCATCAAAATGCACTAAGATTTTTCCACCCGTCTCTTATCCAATATTTTAGAAGTGAGGCTTTATAATACCATACACACCACTGATATCAGGAATTCAATGATAAAACCCAACTTACCATGTTCTTTCACTGACTGAAAACTTTTGATAAATACTATACAGGAATTTTTTATTTTCTTTTAATTAGCAAACTTCCACTCTTATTGTAAACAAAAGCTCATTTACTTTTCTTTGCAGAGATGGATACATGATGTAGTTATCAATGTTTCTTATTTTCTGTCATGCTTTCAGTTGCTTAGCAAAAAACCAAATAAGAAGAGCAACTATTTTCTCATTCTGCAAATGAGAATATTTTGCATTAGATCACAATTAGTAACACCACTGAATCGACATGGTTCAAGCTGATTTAAACTACAATACAAAATTTTGTCATTATTTTACTCCTTTGGTTATTCCCTTGATCATTGTCTTATAATGCATTAACCATTCTATCATCTGATTACTGTTTCATGTGCTGTTTTGTTTGGGTTTTTTAACTATCTTTCCAATTCATATAATTATTGTTTAAAAAGTTTCTTCAATTTACTCCCTTGTTTGTACAGTGTTCTTGGTATTATTTTTTGCTGTATTTTACCATTTGTGTTCTTTTTTATCTTGGGTCCTATACTAAACACTGCTTAGTCGTGAATGTAATTGCTGCATTTTTGATCATGTGGTTCATAAATTCCACCATGGTAAGCTCATCATATTTGTATCTTAAGTTAGATTTCCTTTTATCTGATTAGTTCACCAAGTGACTTCTTGAGATTTATTGTTCCCTCTGGTCTGAAAAAAAAAACCAAACCAAACACCTGAGCAAAACACCAAAAAACACCAGCAAAAATAACTTTCTGAAAGTGGCAAGAATTGCTACTGAAAGTAATTGCATGATCAGTTTTAACATAATGCACAAACTGGACAAGCCATGCAACCCTACCTGGAGACATTCAGAAAAAAAGATTTGCTGCACATACAGGAGCTGTTCAGATTTCTTTATGTTTCTCTGAAGAGGTAGTCTCTCTGATAATTTACATTTCTTTATCCTCCCCGCTATTGAATTAAAAGATTCACTATTTCCTAAAATTTAGAAAGATACAAAGAAGGAAAGCCATCAATTAGTAGAGTCCATATACTAAAAAAAAATAATAGCAACTTCTGCAAACACACTGTATGTAACACTTTCTGCATTATGAGCTAGATAAGGGAACAGGAAGATTTAAACTGAAAAAGGAGATTTCAGTCAGATGTTAGGAGAAAATTCTGTATTTGGTAAGGTAGTAAATCACTGGCACAGGGTGCCCAGAACAGCTGTGGCTGCCCCATCCCTGGCTGTGTCCAAGACCAGGTTGGATGGGGCTTGGAGCAGCCTGGGACAGTGGAAGGTGTCCCTGCCCATGACAGGGGGTGGGACTAAATGAGCTGTAAGCTCCCTTCCAACCCAAACCTTTCTGTGATTCTATGTTCCTTCATTAATTATATTCTCAGCACTAATCTCTCAATAAGGCCAACAAGACAGCATTATGACACAGGCATGGAGGGTGAGTATTGGAGTTTTTGTGAGTGGCTTGATGAGGTTCTAATGTCATGACTTAAATACCAGAAGAGAGGTAGTGTTCAGGCAGAAAGGCTTCTTTTCACTTTTTTTTACCTCCTTGCCAATTTAGCAATCCAAAACCTAATTTTGCACTTTACTACAACAGGCTCAATTTCCTCTATCCTTTAAATCATGTTTAGCTGTTTCAAGATGATTTGACAGGAACTGTCCTGTCTTCTCAGAAATCCCTGAATCAGCATATAGCACAGGCAGCACCCGTTGAGCCTCTGCCTTTCAGAACATATTTTTAAACTCTCAAGTAAGGATGGCAAGTCACAGCTGCAAGGATCAACTTTGAGAACTGGTGACACCAAGTGCCAAGTCTGTAGAGAGCTGGTGTCACTCTCTGTAGAACTCAAGACTGCTATTTAGACAGTGCAAAAACTTCTTCCTTGCTTCTGGCTAGACCCTTTTATTCCTACTTTCAAATGGAAAGTCGTTTTGACCAGAGCTATTCCCTTCACCCTGCAATTTCTTCCATTTCACACATTTCATCTTTGCTGAAAAAAAATGCTCAGTTCTTCAGAAAATCAGGCTTTTTTGGACGGTTGTTTGGTTGGTTGGCTGGTTGATTGATTGGTTGATTTGTTGGTTGGGTTTTTTTCCCTACATCCTCTAAGAGAAACCTTTGAGTGATTTGATCCTGCTTAGATTTCATTCGCCTACATTTTACAGGTAATATGACTGACCATCAAATGATCAGTGTAAATGTAGTCTGTGGACAGACTAAACTGAATTTGAGTGGCTGTATTGACTACAATACAACAATCCTTTTTTTGCTTGACCTGAGCATCCACCTGAATATTTAAAACCAACAGTGTTAAAATTATTTTTTTTTTTTTACCTGAGATATATCTCCCCTAAGCACAATATTCCACAGATATAAATTCGTGATTTCACTCCTTCTTCACCATGAATTCCCTACATTCTCCAAATTCCTTAAGTTGTTCATATTTGTTCTGTTGTCTTTTTTAAATATGAAAACATGAATTCTCCCTCAAGCTGGAAAATAAGTTAGCAGAATCCCTTTGAATAAAGACTTTATTTAATTCTAGTAATTAGCATGGCACTTTGAACCTGTGTACTTTTCTCCTTCACTCCATATTCTTTGCAAACTCCCTTCATGTGTCTAAAAAATACATAAATGAGTTACTGGTTATCTAATGACAGGCACTGTTAGTGTGTGCTGCTGAACTCCTTCTAGAGTGACAACCTAGGAATGGTGGGGTGCTGAACAAATGTGATGATTCTTGGTTGCCCTTACACAGCACTCCAAGTGGGTGCACAAATATCAGGAAAATAAAATCACAGGCTCACAGAATGGTTTGGTTGAAAGGAACCTTAAAGTTCATATCATTCCAACACCCTGTCATGGGCAAGGACACCTTCCACAAGACCAGTGCTCCGAGGCTTATTCAAGCTGGCTTTGAAAACTTCCAGGAATGGAACAGTCACATCTTCTCTGGGCTTGGTCTCACAAACAAGAATTTATTTTTTTATCTAATCTAACCCTTCCCCTGTCCTATAATTTCATGGAAAAGTCCTTCTGCAGCCACTGATCTCCACTCTTCAAGTGTGACCACACAGACTATTCTTTATTCACAATGTGGCTCCTCTGTCAAATCTTGTCTCTCCAATTTAGAGAAAAGACTGTGGTGTGGAAAAATATCAGATGCTTTGTACAAATCCAAGTAGATAACATCAGTCAATCTTCAATAGAGTTCTGTAGTTTTCAGTAGAATTCTGAAGTTTTATGACTGCTTTTTGTTGGAAGTTGCCAGGAACCTGATGACAATAAAATACCTTAATTCTTCTGACCAGGCTCCCAGGGTTCCTTCATGTATCCCTGGATATCAATCCTTTCTCAGTAGATCTCAGAACCTCACTGCTCTTAGCTCCTTTCCTGTATGGGCCCATAAGAGATATGCTGTGGTTTCTCCTTTGTGCTGTTAAAACATTGAAAGTTCTCCAGATCAATGAGAATTTCCAAGTCTTGTAATTACCATTGACCCAAAGAAATTCCTCCATATCTTTGCACAAAAAGGCCATCACCCAGGGAAAGAATGTCTTGTAGTCCTAAAATGTAAAATCTACCCTCCTTGAATATTTTATTTTTCCTTTTTTTTTTTACTCCAAAAAAACCTGAAAAAGTAGCTCAATCCAGATGCAGTACAAGAGGCACTTGCACCAGGAGGAAACACCTCTCTGCCAGATGAGGGGAGGTTGCAGGAATGGCTCCTGAGGGCAGACCTTGCTTTGTTTACTATGAAAACAGTTTGAGTAAAGGACAATACAGAAAGGATTTGTAAAGATGTGGCAATTTACAGTCTCTGAGAAACATCTAATACTCTGCTCATTCGAAAGTTGCTGCTATGTCACAGGGGTGAAACGGAAAAGTCACAGGAGGTGCTGAGGACCTGACACTGCTCAAATGATGAAGAAAGAGTTGGAAAGAATATATAAGAATATATTTCTTGCTTTGGAAGTCCCTAGTGAAAGATCTTTGGTGTCAAAAGCAATTAGTGTCAGTTACCACTGATAGGGATATGTCTTTTCATGTGTTTGGCGTGTTTAATTGCTGATGGATGATCAGACTCACAGCCAGTGGGCCAAAACTTGCCCTCATTTACGTCAGCTGAAATCTGGAGAAAGCCCACCAGAGTCGATATAAATTCCTTCAAGTTTACAAGCAATGTCTGTGAGATGTGTTTGGCTCACAAACACAGTAACAGGGGAGGACCAGAATCACTGTGTTTTCATATGTGTTTTAATCCTGAATTGAACAAACAGATGAAATCTTAAAATGTTTCAGGGAGTGAAAGTTTCTTAGAAATTGTATGGGAAGTGAAATCATTAATTCCTAATAATTTTGATGTTAAGTTAGTCCAAGATTTCCTGATAGATTTCTCTTCAAGCCGTCCTGTGCATGCATCATGGGAATCTTATGCCATCAGCTGCACATCTCAAACACTGTTGACTATGGGCTCCTCATCTGCACTGTGCCTGTCTTTAGGTAGGCACCCATTTATACATCTAATTAAAGCTGAACTAGAGCAGGTCTGAGGATAAAAACCATTAGTAATCACAATTACCTATCTTCACTGGAATTATATTCTATTTATGCCGAACTACATTGAGGCTGGAGGAATTTGTCAATGTCAGAGGAGTTTTCTCTGGAGTAGGAATAATCCCAGTTGGTAAAATAAGCTTTATTCCCTTTCTCCTTTCTCTGCTAGCCTCTGCAAAAGCTGCATGAATCACTCTGTGGTTAAATAGGGTAGATGCTGACAAGGACAGCTAGTTGGATGAAACTGAAGAGCTACAATATGGACAAACGACACCCAAAACTGCAGTCTGACTGGAGCTTGTCAGCTCATTCTAGAGAAAATTTCATTTAATTGGATGGGTGAGAGCAGTCTCAAAGCTTATACATTTAACACTGGATGAAGGAAAAGCCTTTAATAATGGAAATTACAGTACTTACTAGCTGAGCACGTTACATGAAGAACAGGATGAGCGGTAATTCTTACTCATCATCTTACACAGTTTAATCCTCACATGTGTAACCCAGAAATGCTGACCTGAGATCAGGCTGGTCTCCAGGATGTCTGGTCTATTACAGGTCACATTCAGAAGGGTATTTCAAGCTTATCAGTGAAAAAGAGTGGTCAACTACTTTTGTGGCAAAAATTCTGTGTCTCTAGTTGGTAACGAAACATGCTGTAATTTCAGCTAAGGCAGGATTCCACCTGCTACTTTTTTAAATCTCTAGACATCAAGTTTGTTTCTGTTCCTACAAGCCCTATCAACACCAACAGTGAGCCTAGATTCTGGCCACCATTTTCTCATTTTCTGCTCATTTTCTTCAGCCACTCCTACCTGTTGTCAACACTTTCCAGAATGAAAAAGAACAGGGGATATCTTGTTTTTTGTTTCTTTCCCATCTCAATGGAAAAAAAAAATCTTATAATTTTAATTTTGTTTTATATTCATTGGCAATGATATCAAGTTTGGTTTGTTTTGCTCACTGACACATGTTACTGCCTTGGAAGTAACTCCTCTCTCTGCCTTTTTGCACATTCTTCTGGAGGGATAGGAGATCCAATATAGCATCTGATATCATCTGAGCTTTTCAGCATGGCTTTAGTCCACCTTTAAATGGCATTTGAAGGCTCCGTTTGTGAAAGGAAAATGCACAGGCAAATAATCTCCTCCAAACCCCATGGAAATAAACATCTTCTAATTGCAGTAAAGTAAACAAAAATTTAGGATCTAAGCTGTTAGAAGACAGAAGTAAACCTGTGTCTGAAAATGAACAGTGTTATTGAGTCAGACTCCTTGACAGGTTCACAGGATGTACAGGTAAGCCTGGTTCCCTGAAACAATTAAAAGAAAGCTAATTTATGCTATCTGGGCTTTTGATTTCAGAGACAGTGATCATTTATGTATTTTGTCAGCTCAATTTCTTCAATGTCAATGAAAAGTGGTAAAGAAAAGAAACAAAACATCAAAAGGTGAGTTTTTTTCTTTCAAGAGTCATTTCTTTAGAAAGTACACGTTGGTTGGCCTTGGAGCTAATAAGCTACAACACCTCATTTTATACATCAAATTTGAGGGAGATTTCTTAAAACAAGGGAAAAAGTACTTACTCTGTGCCAAAACTTTTGCCTGAACAACAGAAAACCCTGACCCATGGTCATTACTAGAAAGGGAGAGAGAAAAAAATATAGAAACCTGTGATTCTTGGCAAAATTTGCTCTTTTTTTTTTTTTTAACTGCATTCTTGAAAATTTTTCCATAAGTCAATGTAACTCTGGGAAATGATATATCTATTATATGTGAATGAAATTACCAACTCTTTTAGTGAGGGTACACAAGACTAGCTGCTGAGGTAAAGCAGAAGATGGAAAATTATGCATATGGAAGATATGTTTTTTGCCAATAGAAACCACAGTGAGTTTTGTATAGTCAGAACTTATCCCTTCTCAACAGGAATAACTAAAGTGGAAATCATTGGTACCTCCAGATTTTAGAAATGTGGAAAACTGCATTGGTGAGATATCAATTTATCTTTTTTCCCCAAAAGGAGCACCTGGACTGTAGCTGACCATGAATGAGTGGGACAAAGCTTCTCTTATGCAGAAAGCCTGAAACCAAGATACATGGGAAGACACAGCATTTCAGATATGAAAGCTGACCTGTCTTAGATGTACAGTGAATTAATGACTCATGCAAATGGCCTGAGCACTCCTCACAAAAAGCGTATGAGTACTCCTCAGTAGAGTACCCTTACTACTGGAGCAACATCAAAGAGCCTGAAGCATAGCCCAGTTAAAATTATTTTTGTTCGTACAAGTCTGTCCTACAAATGTATTACTTGAATGCAAAAATGCTGTTTAACATCATAGGAACTTGCCTTGGATCAAAAGCAAAACTGGTGTTCCCCTTTCACCACTCTGAGACTTCAAATAAAGTATTTTTTTTTTTTTTTAAAATGCAGGTTGGATTTATCTTTACTCATAGTGCTATTACTTAGGGAGGGTCTGTTGTTGTGAAGCCCCAGTATTTGTGGTGTTTAATAGGGGAACTGACTGTATATATACTTATATATGAGTATGTGTGTGTATTTATGTATATAATAGTTTTGAGGTACTCTACCTCAACATTTTTAAGTGTTCTGCTTCCTGAAGTGCTAAGCATCCAGTCTGGCCTCAGTTCACTGCTGCCATATGCACATATACTTTCCTAGAAGTTTTGTTTTTTTTTTTCTTTCACAGCTTGTCTACATGGAGAAGTTAGATTAGTGTATGAATTTACAACACACTAGATACTGCATATGATTGAGGCACAGGCTACCCTGAACCTCATGAACTACAAGTTTCTTTCCACCTTCCTGGAGGCCAGAAGAAGCTAAAAATTATTAACAACTACATTAAAACCGCCCCATTTTATGTTTGGTCTTACTCAAGACTAATCTATTAAAATGGTATGGAAGACAGCTTGAGCTCATCTTGAGATGAGAGAACTCAAGTTGCAATTACAAATGCCTTCCAAGAATTAAAGATTTTCAAATGATGTCGAGGAGTGGAGAAAACAGAGTTTCAGTTCTCATGTTCTGTTTATGGAAAAGGTGGTGGTGGTTGCACTGATCTGAGAAAACTACATGGGAATTGCAGCAAAGATTCAAAGTGACATCTACAAAAAGGATGATATGCCAGGATTGTGCATTGACACCATTGTATCTTCCATCAACACACCTGGATGTTGGATACATCTGAATTTAGTGTTGCTAACATCAGCAGTAGGGCAGTAAGTAGACCACAAAGAGAGGGAAAAACTATTTTTCAATTTTCAGTCATTCTTCAGTATATATGGAAATGGCTATATGCCCCACACAATTATTGTGAAAATTACCAACCATCCAGTACCTGAAAGGACCCCAAAAAGAAAAAAGGGAGAGGCTATTGTAGTGATAGGACAAGAGGGAACTGAAAGAGAATAGATTTACATTGGATATTAGAATTAAATTTTTTACTGTGAAGATATTGAGGACCTGGCACAAGTTGCCCAGAGAAGCTGTGGCTTCCCCATCTCTGGAATTGTTCATTCAAGGCCAGGTTGGATGGGCCTTGGAACACACTAGGATAGTGGAATGTATCCCTGCCTGTGGCAGGGGCTGAAATTAGATGAGCTTTAGGATACATTTCAACCCAAGCTTTTTTGTGATGCTATGAAAAATCAGATGTTTATTTAAGAGAATAAGATAATGAAAATATAAATTTAATATTTTTTAGTAGATTTCCATTTTCCTAGATGACAGTTCAAAAGCCCTTTCTCATCCTATTTATTCTAGAGCCACCTGCAAAAATTCTAAGTAACCATGACTGAAGAATGAACACAATGAGACAACGAGTTTATCACTGTACTCTGGTCCATTTCCTATCCTTGGTAAAATCATGGAAATTAAGAGAAGATTCAAATCTCTGCTTGAGCCTGGTACAAATTATATAAGAAGAACATTTCTTAAAAATCGTATTCTGCAAAGATCTAGACTGGATGCACAGAGGTAGCTTAAATAAGGTTAAATTAATTAAAAAAATCTGTGTAAATGGACTCATTACACGCTAACTTCTCAATTTTGCATTTCAGTTATCACAAGCTGTCTGCCTCTTGAACTAGTGGTGTGATATCAAGCAGTCATGGATTTTCAGGCAAGGATTAAAAACAGATGGTCTCTGATACCTTTGTCATTGCAACTTTCCTAAGTTTTCAGAAATTTGTAGCTTTGTCTCCAGGTCTCTTGCCTCCTCAGCATTTGACTTCCAATCACTGAAGAAAAAAAAATGTCAGTATTCCTTGAAACAGCTGAGGGGCCTTATAGTCCCAGCACAGGAACCAGCAAACATTCTTGTCCCCTGGAGATGAAGAAATAGTTAGCTGGAAGGAAAGAAATTGTTTTTGACAAGGAAAAAAAAAAAAAAAAAAAAAAAAAAAAAAAAAAAAAAAAAAAAAAGTTACTTCTGTACCTGAAACTGTTTATTGAGAAAAGAGAAAAGAACTCCCAAGATACGTTCTGTAAAACACATGATACCATGGCTGTGGTTAAATGGCTTCAGGCCAGGGAAAGAAAATAGATGAGAGATGGGTTAACTATGCTGTTGCAGATGGTAAAGCAGTGGGATGTGTATTATCTGCCCCAGTAGTGGAGTGAAGTCTCCCAGACACAAATCCTGGAGAAATATCAGCAATAGCCACTGACAAGTTTACTGTATCAAATCTGTTCAGACTCCAGAGCCCTTGCCAACAGCTGAAGGACATTACAGCCCATTGATTTCTCCAGTGTAGACAGCACCTGAAAATAACCTTGGCTGTCTGGAGTGAGCAGTCCTGGGTTTGTTAGTTTTGTCTTTAGTTACTGCCTCTTTTATATGCCTTTTGTGGATTGTTCACCTGGAAGTTGAGTACTTTCTTGCTTACTCTGTCAGCTTTTGTTTTTCCAGCCCATTACAGGGTCAACTAAGAAAAACTTTGAAGGTTTGACTCACAGTCATGCAACAAAATTTGCTTCAGGTGGTAATGTTTCCCAGTAGGAAACTGTTCAGATTGCTGGAAAAGTAGTTTGTTATGAGAATATAAAACTGTTTTCCAGGATGAACATGTGAATTTTTTTGTTCCTTTGCAGTGCAGAGTTAGTGGGCAATAGCCTGAGGGAGTCAACTCCAAATCAGGTTGGATAATTCCTTGTTTTTATTTTGATGTCTTTTTTTGCCTCCATCCAGCCCTGGTCTCCAAAATTATTTTTCTTTTTGTGTATCTAACTGGAGTTTGGAAAACTATGATCAATGGTGCAAGAGTGTGGTAACCAAGGGATATGGACACACTTTTAATGGCTGTGTAGGATAAATATGAACTCTAGGATATTTCCTTTATTTTGGGCACCATGACCCATCTACAGATACGGGATTTATGAGAAGCATTTCCCAACCTGTGCAAAAGTCTAATGTTAATAGACTAATATTAGTATTTTGATTTTACAGGCACATACTGAAACTGGAGTAGTGCTGAGACAACGGTAGTTTATCCTCTTCTTCTCTGGACATTAGAAATTTCATTTGCTTTATTCTTTCACTTGCTTTATTCTTTCACTTGCTTTATTCATTCACCCTTGCCTGAAATGATAACTGAATGAGCCTCTTCACCTTTGAAACTTACCAACATCTAGTTCTGCTTGTCAGGGGAGATTGAGCACAGCTCAGATCAAAAGCATGTTGTAATAAGTTATTGCTTCTCTGTGGACAAACAATGCACTGGGACACCAGTGCAGATTCACTCATAACACACTTACCTTCAAAGGTCAGGGTTTCAGCTCTTCAAGCCTTTGGGATTAAGTGACAGTGCAACTAAGCTAAAATTTATTTAAAATCAATAGAATTTATTTTGGAATTGATACTTTCAGTGAGCTAGCCAGTGTCCCTGAAATTGGTGCCTGAAATCGAGTAACTGTGTCACTAACTTGAATCTTTAGGCCAGATTTCTTAAATAGTTGCAAACCCAGTGAAAGACTCTGATTCCAGTCCAACAAAAGTGTAAATGTCTGAAAAATACACTGTTGAGAAAAACATCATGAACAGAACGGATCAGGACATGGATTACACTGGCATATAACACAGTGTATTATCAATTAATAAGTCTCAGCTAGTTGTTGTTTTATCTACTTGCATACAGCCTTAAAGCAAATCTACTTGAGTAGCTCAAAGCAAATCTACGTCTGAAAATATAATGATAGTATGGAAGGAATCTTCCTGAATTTAACACCTATAAAATCTAGGAATATAGCATTAACAAGTTTACTTGGTTCCTTCTATCGCTGAAAACTGTGCTCTGAAAATTTCCTTCAGAGACATCTAAACTTTACCCCTTTCTTGAGAAAGAAAATACCTGTGTGGTGCCATTTCAAAAGAGGAAACACTGAGGCTGGGCACAATTTTGCTGTTCATGAGAGACTCTGCTCAGACATGTGTGTTATGGGCCAACACAGAGGACTGAAGAAATGACCATGGGATCCCAAAAGGACTTAAAGCTTTTCCTGTCAGGGCCCATTCCTTAGTCAAGGAAGACTGATTTGTGTCATGATGTCTTTTCTATAAGGAAAGTGAAGCACCTTACTTCTACTCAATTTGTGATCTCTTCCTAGCACGCTATGAGAATATATTTGGCCTCATTCTTGTTTGAACTCATTAAGTGTACTAAAAAACACAGCATTTGCAATGATAATTTTATAATAGATACTTTGCACATCCCACTTTTACTGAAAATGAAAATTATGGTAAAGAGGGTAAACTCCAGATTAAGTTTTACTAGCAGATCACCTGGTATATGTATGAACATAATAAAGATACATTTTAAACAAGCATACACTCATATAATTTATAGATGGACATAATCTGTTGGCATCAGTTCTGCTCCTGAACTGTCCTATTGAGGGTACTGGTGCTAAACTCATAATTCATTATAGTTCTGTGTTGTACCATATAGACTGCCAATTCTGGTGGATGCTAATACAGATTTCAGTAATCTCCACCGTACCATTTAGATGTGACATTTTGAAGTGTGTGCACCAACAGACTCATTACAGGCCAAGCCTATGTTTGTTAATACTCTGGGGAGATGCATCTGTAATATCTTTTGTGGAACATCATTGGATTTCTAGTGTAATATCTCTAGAACATGATCCATCTAAAATTTCTTGAGCTTTTCATCATTTCAAGGGGGAAAATGTTAATTAAATCTGACAACATTTGCATATAGAGTCTAGCAATTAGAGGAAGGATTTCTCTCTGTAATTCTAGAGGGCAATAGCACAAATTATTAAAGAAATTTAAGAGCTACCTAGAGTAAAGTGATCAGGATAAACAGCATCTATAAAACTCATAATTTTAATTTGCATGTATAGACAGCTATAAAGTAAATTTTCATGAAAATTCGAGATGTAAATTAGGAAGCCTTTTATTCTGGGATTGAGACAAATTTTATGATAATTGGTGCATTTTTTATATTGACTACAATGAGGTCTGAATCAGGTTATAATAAAAATTTTCTCCATAAGTGAATGAAGAGAATGAAAATTGTGAGAGCCCGTCAGAATCCGGGTCCAAAAGGGCTTCACTATTCACACATCTGACAGTCAAAAAGAATTACTGCTTTTCCTCTAAACCTTTTGTCATGAGGTGATTAAAGAAAGGCTGACAACCAATTTCTGACAAAATAATTTCACAATTGCATGTTGGCTTGGGAGCCTACTCCTTACAAATAAGCTTCCTCATGACAAACCTGAAGAATCAATGTATAGATCTCTGCTGTCCTCTGTGAAAGATAATACAGATACAGAGAGACTTTACATGTCTACAATTTTTTGCTTTGAAATCCCCTAAGGTATTGAGAATTCTGAAAATACCTAGGAGTGTCCAATCAGCAATGCAATTTAACAAAGAAAATACAAAAATATTGCTTTTCCTCTTCATAAACTGTTTGATGAAGTGTTGGTATACCGCAAGTGCCTTTCTAGAACTGATCTTAAAAATCATAGAATCTAAAGAATGGAAAATATACAAAAAGTGAACAATAAAAGATCCTAGTTTGACCAGTTTAAGATGTTGCTTAAGCAGAAACCAGTTGTAACTGGAGTTCAGTAACAAAGGCAGAAACAAAATTAGTAGAAAGATGGTACTGAACTATTGCCCATTGGGGGAAGTTCTGGTTAGAAGTGTCTTAGCTAGGAAATCCCCACCAGGATTGTGAATACTGGGCCTGTTTTCCAAACATTTTTCTGTTCTGATTTTGTGTTTTACACTCACTGGTATTTCATCATGTTCTTATCCTATAACAAATGGCAGAAACTCACCCAGTTTCCATGGACGGCTTTGCTCCATTTGCCAGGAATAAATTCTGTTTAAGAATTTTTTTTAAAATTCCCTCATTTATCTCTCCTTTTAAAGAAAATTCCTGATTTATTTAGCCTCTTATTTGGAAGATGACAGAATCATCCACGTTACCATTCTTTGATAATGACACTGCAGTTTTGTGTTTATGAACAATTAGGGATTTTCAATTAGGCTCTGGTCCTTTTACCCCCAGCATTTTGATTCCTCTTTTTGTAATAAAGTATACTTTGATCTATTCTTCATCCAAATGGTTATGAGTGAAAAGTATTAACTGCTGCAGGCACCCATTATTACTTATTTTGTTTATCCAAGTTTTTAAGAGATGGGCAGCCCACTGATGTTTATTACTTTTTGGAGATAGTTCTTGTTGCTACTATAAACCTCCACTGCAGCAAAGTAGTGGAGGTTGTCTTGAGAATGACTGTACAGTGAAAAGCAGTGAGCACTGAAGGATGAAAAAATGGAAGTTGGTATACCCTTTTCATTGTGATTCTTCATATTAGGTGAATGGTCAGCAATATCATCAGCTGCTGCACAGAATATGCATTGTAGTCTTCCAAAGGTGTGTGAAGGGTGGCTTCCTTGAGAGAATAAGGGATACTAGGTATTCATTAACTCTTGGAGTCCCTCCACCTGCCAATGTAGAATTATTCTCTGAAGTACATTTTTGAGTGACCTACTAAGTACCTGTACAGCCACGACATTCTCAGGCATAATTTTATATGATATGTGGTTAGTTTTTACAAGGCCTGAAAATTTAAAATGTCCTTACTTTCTCTTGGATTTCTATTCCTGAATCTTTTGTGTCACTTTGAAAATGCAAGTTTGCACTGTTCAGTCTGTACAAGACACTGGCATGAGTTTTTGTGGTTATAAATGCAAATGACTGTACAAGTGTAAAACAAATAAAAATATCAATATTTTCTATATTTTCATAAACAGCAATTATAACAGATTTTGAAAGACTATTACTTTGGGCTGTAAAGATAATCTACTGCTGCTCTAGGAATGAAGGTTGAAATCAATCTGATAAAAGACAAAAAAGGCTCACCATATCTGTTTCTGACTAGCTTACATTGCAGATTCAGTGACATGAACTCCTCATATCAGGGATAAAATTCAAGGGGAAATTTAGCTGTGAGGAGACCTGTGTAAATCACTTAGTCCAATCCTGCTTAAATGCAGGCAAAATTCAATAAAAGATCTGGTTTTTTGTCCACTCAAGAGCCTGAAAATGCCTTTGTGGGCAGGAGCCCAGATTCTTCCCTGGGCTTCTGTCCCCATTGTGAACTACTACATTGGGAATAATTATTAAATTAAATTAAATTTTAAATTAAATTAATTTTTTAAATTAAATTTTAGATTACTTTTTAAGTACTCAATGGAAATAGCCTTTGCTGCAATGGAATTTGGTGTGCCCTGCTCTTTCACCGTGTGTGCATCTCTGGCGTGGTCTTTTCTACATCTCCTCTGGGTAGAGGATGGAGGACTTTGATAAGGTTTTTCCAAAGCTGCAATCAATCTTAAAATGAGTCTTTTGCATATGTTCAAATATCTTGATCTTCATTGTCATTTGTTGTAATGTAAGCACAGACTAACTCTATCAGTAATGGACAGATACAGTGCAGATACTTAAAACTGCACAAAATTTACCTCTACCACAGATTATTTGGCTGATGTATCCATAAGCTCTTATTGTGTGGCAAAAATCTGTGAAAATTTACTTTGATTGCTGTTTTTTTTTTTTTTATTATTTATTTGCTGAATAGAATCTCCCAAAAAAAAGCAAAGCAGTTGCTGAAATCAAAACTTTTTAGGCCAAACCTCTTTTGGCTGATGGACAGATCTGCAGAATGCTTGAGAAGCATGCACAAGTGGTGATCATGAATTTAGAATAAAAAACCAAAATTCTGCACTTCATAGTTTTATGGAAATGCCCTTTATTAAATTAGTTGTGATCTCTGAAACCACTAGACTGGTAACATTCAACTCTAACAGTATGTTCATTAAAGTGCCTAGAAAATGTACTTCTCTGTGCCAGATGAGGTATCCTGGAATAAGTGGGATGTTCAGTGTGGCCAGGTTATTCCAGGAACAGATGGATGGATGTTTTTCCTCGGAATAAATTTGGAAAATGTTCTATCAAAAAGTGTGCAAAGTGTGCATCTTTAATGGTTTTGGTAGCCCTGTCACCAACCTATTATGTAAGTGTTAGAGATGTTCTGGACTGTGGGTGCCCAATCACTTAAGGATGAAATAAACAACTCAGGTACCATAAGAATGACTGTTGGTTTTTTTGGGTTTTTTTTTGGTTTGTTTGGGGTTTTTTTACCATGGATCTAAAGAACTTCCTTTTTTTACTTATTTGACCCTGCTGTGAAATCAGGACTGGCTGCTAAAATACTAAAAGTTTTGTTCCTACTTTTTTTTTGTTTCACTTTTTTTCTCCATGACAATATATGCTACTACAGCAATCACAGCATGTGTCACACAGCCAGGGAGCAGGAAAATGAGCATTTTTGAGTGTACTACTACCAGAGTGAATAAAAATCTCAAACTTTTTTAAATGAACCCAAATGTTTTGGAAGTCATATAATTGCTGCAGTGCCAATCATGCAAATTTTAGGATCAGTGCTCCAGTGTAAGCTATCTACATGTTAATCACCCTCTGTCATCAAGGAACAGACACACCCAGAGATGAGCTCATCATGCTACAACAGAGATCTGAGATGTCTATATGTACACTGTACCAGTGCTGAAGAGAATAAGAGGAGCTTTTATCAAGTACCTAACATTTAAATGGCACACTGAAGAATCTTAAGAAAAAAATAATGAAAAAAGAAAAATAAAGACATGTTTATAATTTACTTTCACTTCTCATTACTGTATTTTTTTTCCTTATTGCTCAACCACAGTTTCATCAATTATCTCATAATCCTACAATCAACTGGAATGCAATGCAAAATGCCTAGTTTCCTTTTGTCAAAAGGGTAATTGTAGATATCCATCTGTCTTTGCAGGTTTTTAGGTGACAATTTCCTTTACTTTTAGCTCAACAGTGAGACAGAGCCTTTCTTATAATTTTCACTATCACCAAGCCTGTTTCTCTGGCAGTGTCTGTGTGATTCTCCTCCTGGTGTCCAGGACTGCCTGAAGCTTCAGAAGTAACTTTGTGTTATCACACATATATGGTAACCGTGTACAAAAACTGCCTCACCAACAGAATTTAGAAAAATCTGATTATTGTCCCATCTCAGGCTCACCTTTTATGACAATTTTGCTGGACATATTGAAGAATTTTTATTTCACCTCCATCTTTAACTGCATGCATAAAAGTTTCTTTACTCAAGATTATTATTCATCAAGTTCCTGCAGAGCAATAGGTGCAGCATAAAATACTACTCTGCCACAAATTTCTCAAAGGACAGGAATGTATCTATGGCTAGAAGTGAGTACAGATGTTCTTGTTATAAATTAACACACATTGAATGGCATATTCCAGAGGTTGTCTTGCTTCCACTTCAAGTGGAAAGCGTCCTGACTATGGCAGGAGGGTTGGAACTAGATGATCTTGAAAGTTCCTTCCAACACAAATCATTCTGTGATTCCAGCTTTGTAAAAAAGCTGGAATAAATGTTTCACAGGACATTGCAAGACTGGTTTTATCCTAGGTCATGACAGAACCTCACAGGGACTGATAATGGGTGCAATTTTCCTAATCTTTTCCTTCCTTCCCTGACAGTGAGTTCAGCAGCAGTCCATTAGTGGAGCCTCATAACAGAACAAGGGAGTTGCTGTCTAATCTTGTTGCTAAACTCACTTTGGAAAAATGCCTGGATTATATAGAACAAGGGGGAATGGCTTCAACAGACAGAGGTCAGGTTTAGAAGTGATATTTGGAAGAAAATCTTCTCTGTGAGGGTGGTGAGGCCCTGGCAAAGGTTTCCCAGAAAAGCTGTGGCTGCCCCATTCCTGGAAGTGTCCAAGGGCAGGTCAGACAAAGTTTGGAATAATCTGAGATAGTGAACGTGTCCTTACACATGGCAAGGGTTTGGAGAGAGATGAGCTTTAAGGTCCCTTCCAAACCAAATCACTCTATGATTTTATGATCCTATAAATACAAAGGTATAAAATTAATAGAAAAAAAAAAAAAATAAAACCCCACCACATTCCATGGGGAATATTGAGAGCTTTGGCAAAATCAGATTCCTCATAAAAATTACACCAGATCTGCATACATTTAGAAAACTAAAACTGAGAAATAAAACCAGAAAAATCTTACTACAGGTGACAACACAGGCAGTAATACTGCTCCTGTCTATCACCTGTAGATAAAACAAGGCTTTGGCAGGGCTGAGGGGGAGGCAGCCTGTGCTGCTCATCACCTTCTCAAACTCAGAGATAATAGGCACGATTTGTCTGCTTTTACTTAAACTGTTAAGAGTTAAGTGTTTAGAGTCAGTGAGTAGATCCCTCAGGTCCATTTACATTCAGTGAAGGAAAATAGTCATGTTCAGAAAGTGATTCATTGCATCTTACGAGATGAAGCATGAATCACCTGCTGGGTATGCCAATTTCTCTCTATTCACTTCAAACCCAGCCTGGGGCATCTGGCTCAGGCTTACATTTCTAATACTCAGAAAATCAAATTTAGGCGAGGAGAACCCTACCAAGACAGACTATGAGACCAAAGGTGTCTGAGTTAAGAACCCTCAGCATTCAGCATGGACTGAGTCCACAGTCCCTAAAAATGTTGCCCATATCTGAGAAATTTTTTTACATTCCTTGACTTCTGAAGTTATTAACAGTTACAGATTAAAAAAAAAAAAAAAAAATCAGAGTACCGTAAATTTTTACTTCAGTGCTGTTTGGTTCTAAGTATTTTTGCAGATCTTATTTTCACATTCTATAGCTAACATGTGAATCTCTGTAAGTTTCCTAAGTTTTGTAGGGTTTTTTTTAAATTACCTTCCCGAAGGTGAATTTTTAAAAATAAATGCCATAAAAAAGGAAAAAACAAAAACAAAAACAAAAACAAACAAACAAACAAATGAAAAACAAAACAAAACAAAGCAAAACAAAAAAACAAACAAAAAAAACCCAAAACAAAACAAAAAAAAAAACACTAAAAAGACCCCCACCCCAAAAATAAAAACACAATAAAACCCCTTTCAATTCATATGACAGGCAGTGGAATAGTACAAGTTAGCAACAAAAAAAATTCCACTTTTATTATGCACGAAAATTTCTATTTCCTAATCACTTGCATTTGTTACATGTGTGTGTGTCACTATGTAAATCATCAAAGAATTCAGAATTTCACATCCAAAGGGAGATTTTTCAGGAAAAATATGAGCTCAAGGAAAACAAATAAACTAAAGCAGTTGGGGTTTGGGTAAAGGGTTATTCCCTTTGTCTGTAGACCTTAACGATTAATGAAGATAGAGTCAATGTTTACTTAGACACTCCAGTTACCAGAGTGTATCTAATATCTGCAAATTTTGCTTTTAGAATATGATTACTGTGTTTTAGTGTAATTATGAGTGTTTTAGAAGCAGAGCATTTCCACTACCTCTTCATCTCTCTGATCACATAAGTGTATTTTGGGATGTCTGTCAAGAAAATTTGAGCAATGTGCTTTAACAGCAATAACCTTTTGAGCGAAAAAGCACTCATGAAAAGGCCCATAAAACCCTGAGTTTTTAGGTACTCAAAGATGATTAAAGAATTATGCTGAAGGAGCCTGACTTGAGAGTTTGAATAAAGCCTGCTATTCGGAGGAACCATTTATTTCTCGGTATTTTTCTAAAGAAGTAAAATCTTGGATTAAAACTTTACATAATGAGAGAAGAATTGGAATTATTCTTAAGAAATATTCAAACAAGATGCTGCCTGCTTTAGTTTTCTGAGCTTTCATTCTGAAGGTTCTCAAGCTGCTGTAAAAGTCAGGTGTTGTCTTGGGGCTGCTCAAATTTTTGTTTTGGCCTTGGTGTGAAGTAAATGTATGTGATGGGGCTTAGGCTTAAGTAGGACTGAGACACTTCCTCCCCCAGGTGGAAAGGGCACAAATACTACATTGGAAAGCAGATAATAAATAGTTCTCAAGAGCTCCACCCTCTCTTCTTGTCATCATGCCTTACTCTGGAACTTGATTTTTTTTTTCGTTCTTTTGTTGGTTTCACCATATCTGATTTCTGCTTCCATGTAATTTTAGCTCGGTTTGACAGGATTTATTGGCTAGATTGGTGCCATCCTTTTGGCCCTGGATAACCTTGTGCATAAGCAAGATTCAGGTACAGAATCAGGAATCCAAGTTTTGGAGTCTAGTTATTAAAAGAGCTACATCTTAGTTATGTATCTTCCCAAATTTGCCCTAAACCAGGACACCCTAACATAAAAGTTTATTCAGTTGATTAAATCCAGGTTCCAATTTTAATGTCTTATTGTGTGCTGGAGATCTGCAAGACATTGTTCTATATTTTAAATAACATTCATACACCGAGGCCCTCCTAGAATGCCATTTGGTGGTCATGCAAGACATCCTAGAGCTTCTGAAATAGCATCAGCTGCCTGCCTAAGCAATCCACATGGTCCCTGGAGATCTGTGAGGCCAGTGGACTATTGACCAGCCTCCAAGGACAGGACTAATGCCTAAGCATTAGTGTTCAGCGTCATCTGACTCATTCTCTAGTCTAAATTGACTTTATTGGATAGCTCTCCATCAGCTCTGGTTGTTCAGGGTGACCTGTTTGCAGCCTTTCAGTATCTGAAGGGAGCCTACGAGAGAGATGGAGATAAACTGTTTACAAGAGTATTGACAAGACAAGGGGAATAGCTTCACACTGAGAGAAAAAAGGTTTAAACTGGATATAAAGAAAATATTTTCTCCTCTGTGGGGGCTGAGACACAGGTTTCCCTGAGAAACTGTGGCTGGCCCATCCCTGGGAGTATTAAAGACAAGGCTGGATGGGATTTGGAACAACCTGAGATGCTGGAAGGTGTCCCTGCCCATGGCAGGGTGTTTAGAATGAGGTGGTAGTTAAGGTCCCTTCCAACCCAAGTCTTTCTATGATTCTATGAACTCTAAGTGATCAGGCACACTAACTAGATGGCTCACAAGTTTTAATTGCCCAAATTTAGTGTCCTAAATCTGGTGTGGACACCTGCCCCATGAGTCTCTCCAGCTCCTCCTGGGTTACTCCTCCAGTGCAGTCACCAATGGGTTTGTCTTCCTCACAGGAGTGGGCTTCCTGTGTGTAGCTCATCCCTGTGAAAGCATCTGGGCACCTTCTGAAACCAGGAAAGCTGGAAAACAAGACAACAGCATTAACTCAGCCATGTATCTCAGCAGAAATCCCCAGTCTTACCCCAGCTTCCCCAAACCATCCCATTCCTGCTGTTTTGGTCTGATTAATGTTCACTGCGACAAAACCAACCAGGAGGTTCTTCTGAGGCCCTTAAAAGGTAGGGGTGTCAGATGCAATGGTTTTTCATATTGGAGTTTCTGCACCCATGTTTCTCTCTGTCCTGTACATGCACTGTTCCTTCTTACCTGCTTGTATGAGACTGGATGGATGGCTCAAATATCAGTAGCAGGGTCATATTATTAATGAGAAGAAAGAAAACAAAGGACAGGAGTGACAAAAGGAGGCAGATGGAGACTCAGAAAGCAATTTATAAAAACTAGTTTGTTTGGGGTTTATTTCTCTCTCCAGAAATGTAGGCCCAGGATCTAACATCAATTTTCTTTTATATTTCTTTTTTTTTTTTTTTTCTGAAAGTACCTGGAAATGAAACCATGTAAATATACATATTTCCTGAAATAAGGTTAGAATTGTTGTTTTTAAAGAATGCTTTATGCCTTCCAACACTAGCCAAGTAAGAGCCGTGCTTCCCTCCATGATTCATGGTTAATTGCATACTTCCTTTAGACACATTTATTTATCCTACAATAACATGAAAAATATGCCTGAAGTGGTTTTATTTTTAGCCAGTTTTATGTTGGCATTCCTTTAACGGCACGTAGAAGGAGGGTGCAGGGGGAGTCAATAAAGAAGAATGTGAAAATGTGTCCTTCCATAAAAACCAAGCCCAAAGTAGCAGTTGGACTTTGGCATATGTGTGGCCTATTAGTGCCTTGTGTCGTAATAAGCCTTCTGGCAGAGCAATAACATCAAGGTGTTGTTTATACACTATAAAATGTTAAAATGGCATTGTAAAGATTAGCTGGAAGGTGAGGATTGTTTCAAGGGCTTGGTTGTTTTGATTTGGTTTTGTTTTACTTTCCTATTCTTAAGACCAAGAAACATGGCCCCACAAAAAATTGCTTTCTTCAATGGTATTAATGACTTTTTAATAGGAAAAATGTTACCTGCAGAGAGACAGTATGGCCTATGGCTTAAAGGGTCTAAGAAGAAAAAGACTTTATTTGAATCCTCAGTTCTGACCCAGGTTCATATCCCCTCAGTATGCCTATTACCTCAACCAACATTTGATGCAGCTGAGGGCTCAGGCACTGAGAGCCACAAGAGAACTATTAAATCCCTGCACCACAAAACAGCTAAAGGCAAGGAAAATATCTAAATTATGGGTTTTCCATTGTGACCTGTTTTTACCTAAGGTTCAGAACCATAAGGCCATCAAGTAGTGTCATCAGAATCATCAGTTTAAATTTCTTAAACAGAATGAGTTCAGTGGTTTTGAGTAGCTCAGTCCCTTTTGTGCATGAGCTTTCCAGGAGGGATTCCTTACAACAAATCTAAGAGGGATTCCCTACAGCAAATTACCATGAAGAGAATTACCATGAGAGCTTCCCTGGTCTAACTGATGTCCCCATGATTTCAGGGACAAGAAAATCATTACACAGGAACATGGAAGAGACATTTACCCTGAGTTCAGCCCAGCTGTCCACTGAACAAGTGATTCTATAATACTATATGAGATAATTTAGGGGGTTGAGAACACCAGTGTAGAGCTCACAGATATGGTGCAGAATCTATCACCCTCTCAATGTGACAGCTGGAGGACAACCAGGACACAGACAAAAAATAACATGAAGTTAAGCCTTTATGAGTGATGCTTCATGTTTCTAGACCAGGATTTCACGCATAAATGTAGCTGCCCCTGTTATCAGAAAGATTTTTGGGATGAAGAGGCTGAGCCCATTTTCAAACCCAACTTTAAAGGGTTTAAATTGACAAGTTGGAGGGGTTGAGGTGCATCTTCCAGAATGCTTTCTCAAAATCCAGAATTCTGTGGAAGAAATAGAGTTGAAAATCATAATTTTCAATTTTTAAACATTGAGCACCATTTTCCCAGCTCTCCTCAATATTTTGACTCCTCTGTAAAAAAAATCCTGTTTCCCAGCTGGCTTCTGAAGAGTATCAGGGAATGGGAATGTATTTAAAATCTTGATGTTAAAATTAAAACCTTTCTTGAAGAAGAAATCAGGGGAATAATCAGGCATAACTTTACATAAGATCATGGGAACACAACTTCTCCCCCCGCTTCTATACATTCATATTAATTGTCACTATTGAATTATTCTGTGTAGAACATATGAGGTGATTTTTAGCACTGATTCCAAATTCTGTGGGTTTCCCCTGTCTCTAAAAGTCCCTAAGCAGCAACCTGCTGAGAGCTGGGAAGATGTGCCAGTCAAGCAACCACTCAGCACTTGTTCTGTTCCTTATATTCTCTCCCAAAACATCTGTCACTGGTCTCTGTCAGATGCAAGATACTGGGCTAAACTTAGTTTTTTTCCTGCCCCAAAGATTATGTCATTTTGCAACAAAAATTTCCTGACAAAAAGTGCATATATTGATTCCTACCACCCTCTGATGATGAGGTTTGGAATTTGGGTGGATCCAGGGGAAAGCCATGGGCAGGAAGTCTAAGGGGGTTATACAGTTTGGTCCATTTATTACTATACCAGTTTGGCAACTACTTTTCTAATCAGTTTGCAACAACCATGGACAAAGAAGGCCCAGAGGCTCTTTGGATTTCACTGCTCTAACTTGAAATGTTTTCCTCATTCCCAAGCTTTATCCCCTTTCCTACAATTTAAGATGAATCTGACTCTTTTCCTTATTAAACATGTGAAATAGCTTATTCTTACTTTATTTTCAATATATTTTTTTCCCCTACATTTTAAGGGTTTTACAATTCTTTCCCACAATTTTCTTTCTGTACCAGCACCCTCATCTGCATGGTTTTTGCATAATCTTAAAATCTCTTACAACTAAAACTATCCCATGATTCTATGATCAGTCTTTTCTGAGAGCTCATGTTTTTTATCTGAGGACATTCCTATTGCTCTCTTCTTCATTTTCACCTGTTTTACTCCTAGGTCAAAAGTCTAAGGTCCCAAACTGGTGTCAGTAGCATGGCTGAAGGTTTATGCTTTTGAAAGTGGCAGGGTAAGAGAGCACTCTTTCTGGGATATTTTCTCTCCTTGGCTAATTCTGACTGTGCCACTAGTTTCCTACGGATTCTTTCCTTCAGCAAAATCAATCCATACTAGTATTCCAGGTTCCAAATTAAAAAAAAAAAAAAAAAAAAGAAAAAAAAAAAAAAACAAAACAACAAAAAACAAACAAACAAGCAAACAAACAAAAAAACCCCACCCAAAATAAACCTAAAACAAAACAAAACAAAAAAACAAAACACCAAAAACTAGATCAAAGAAGTAGATTCTAAAACAAAACATCAAAGAAATTATCAGACATCTTTTGCTTTATTATCACCATCATAGCAAGGCAACAGATTTCACTTCACACTTCCTTCCTGCAAAAGGTGAATTATGTTTTGTGGTTTACATGTAGTCCAACCAGCAAGCACCAAGAGAGATAGCAGCATTTTAATTAAAATTGATAAAGCCTCTCTGAAAATTAGTCTGGGGAAAACACATCTTGTAGAATACAGAGCTGCCAAGTTTTGGCTGGAGGCTCAAGCAGGGTTTGCAGGAACTGGAAAGAACCTGTACTGGGCCAGTGGGAGGCTAGGAACAAAATCACACTGGTACAATCACTTCTGCTGAATTAAAAAGTGCTCAAGGAAAGAAAACAACTTTAATTACCAATATGCCATCATGTGCAAACAAAAAGGAATTGAAAAGCTGGTCTCCCCTGTCATCTCCAGAAGGTTCAAAAATCCCCAGCTCATTTTGCATACAGTTGATGATGGAAGATACCTTGGCTTCCTGTGCCTTCTCACTTCTAAATTCTGAGCAGAATATGTTCTCTAGAGAAGAAAGAATTCCCTAATAATTATTTTACCCCTAATTCTATGTAATATTAATGTGGCCTAAACTCTGAACTGTGTTCTAATAACAACTCATGAGGTTTGAACCTAGTGGAGAGTAATGGAGTGGAGGCATACCTGCTACAAAAAGATGAGTTTGTGCTAGGGCTGTAATACAAAAGTTATGTGGGAAGGTCTTATGCCACGGATTAATTCACTCAGCCCTGCACATGCCACATAGCCTGGAGTTTCTTCCAGCCTTGTGAAAATCTTGTCTCTTCTCACCCTCAATGCCAGCTGTCCTGAAGGTATTTCTCTGTCCTAAACATCCCCTAAACTTACATCAGACCAGTGGGAAGTGACCTTTGGTTATCTCACAGATGTGGAAACTCAAAAGGCAGGAGGGGTTCTGTAGCTCTGTATGTAGTTCCACCTGAAGATGTTCATCAAAGCTGGATACGGTATGCACCAGGAGATGTGTAGGGGCCAGGGACAGAAGCAAGGGGAGAGCTGTTTTGTCATCCCTGCTGCATCTCTGTCTCCTCTTGTGTCAAGCTTCCCTTTGGCAGAAGCTCACCATCACTGTGCAGGAGCATAAAGCAGGAGTTGTGTGCAGGAGGAAGAAGATTGGCAGGCCAGAAGCATCAGCTGTGCTATAAAAATTATGCTAATGTGCTAAAATTGAGTTTATTTGGAAATAACCACTAGTGTTAAGGGGGACTGGGTTACTTGGATCCTTAGGGGGTTTTTGTGCGTGCCTCTTTCTCCCACTCACCTTCATCTTGACCTGGTTCTTCCAGCCTTCTGCCAGACACACCTGGGGCCAAGTGCAGAAGATGAGTTTTGTGTTAACAGCAGCCACCAGTTGGCAGGAATGAACTACCTACCCCGTTAAAAGCCTGTCACCTCTGCTGTCAGCTTTACAGAATCTTTAAATCCCAGTAAAATGAAATACTAACAGCTGCCCATTATTGCATACTGTGTGCTGTATTATTCTGTCTGTGCTGCAGTGAAGTTTAGCGGAGGAAGAATAAATAAATAAATAAATATGTATGTGTGTGCGTGTATATATATATATATATATATATATACATAAAAAACACTTTCCCCTTTGCCAGAAGCAATATGTGCATCTGGAGAAATTTTCCCAGTGAGAAAAAATTGGATACAAAAACATATTCTGAGGAAATTGCATTTTATCTCATGTTTCCCCTTCTGCATGAGCAATTATTTGTGTGGATATGTGATTTCTTTAGCCTGCATGTGCCCATGTCTTTTACTGTTGGTGACTTCAGAGCAGTGCTAGTTTTCTACAGAATTTAACTGTTGACACAGACTTCATATAAATAAATAAATAAAAACACATTCGCCCAGAAAAGCTACACCATCATCAAGCAAAAAGCCCCTTTTATCATTGCATATGCAGTAGCTCTGCAGAGAATAGCCCAGTTCTTTGTTTCCATCCAAAGAGACATTATTTTATTTGACACCCATGGAGCTGCACAAATGAGAGTCAGCAGGCATCAAGCCGTCCTCTTGGAAAAAGAGTTGGCATCTCCCTCCCTGGCACATCTGGTGAGTTTGAATGGCATTCACTGGCACGGCTTTACAAAATTAATTACATTCCAAAGCCTTGTCACAAACAATAAACCCTTGTGCCAAACGCTGATCTTTTGTTTTCTGCCAGATGTAATGCATCTGCTTCTCTTTATCAGGTTTAATCCTATTTGGCTTTTGCAGTGCAGTAAACAATGCTGTGGAAGTTGGAAATGAGAAGTGGAAGAATGTGGAAAGGCACTGAGCAGAGGAGAGAGAGATGCTACATGGTTAAAGCACTTGATGTGGAACAGCTGGGTAATGTGTTGTCATGAGGCACAGCCATGGTGAGAAAGGCCTTTCCTCCTTGGTGAGCTTGCATCAAGCAGCTGTGTGAGGAAATATCCTCAGAGAGCTGTCAGAAATCCTTCTGAATGGGCTTGGTGCTGAGAGTCTTATTCTGCATGTACAATTTTTCTCAATGATTTCACCATATCGTCTGGTGCAGGAAGCTCTTTCTCAATGTTGTCTCTCAAACTCAAGGAAGGCTCCATCCAAAAGTAGAAATAAGGTGCAATCAAGCACAATACAAAAAAATCCAGTTCAAATCTTTATTTTTCCCCACATCAGAGCTTAATTATTTGTTAATCCTAAGAGAGGACCAGATGAGTTTAAAACAAAATTGAATCCACCTGCTTTTACAAGTGTGGTCTTGAAAAGACTTGTGAATCTACAATGCAGAAGGCCTTGATTTTGTTATTCCTTCCCTCTCAGCCAGCCTCATATACCTCACTATATAGAAATACACATGTCTTTCTGCTGCTGTGCTAAATATATTTTCAGTGGTGCATGTAACTGCAAGCCTGTGACCCCCTTCAATTCCTTACACTCCATCTCCTGCTGTCTTTAATTTTGCTGTGGTACAACAGGGATGCAAACTGTACAGCTCAGCTTCTCTTAAATTCTTTAAATTAAACAAGCAGTGGTATGGTTGCCACTACTGGGAACTCAAACCCTGTCTGGGCTGTGACAGAGGACCAGAAAGAAGTAGCCTGAAGCCCCCTCTTGGTGGGACTTAAGGCCTTTGTCACATGGACCTTTCCTTTTTAAATGCATTTTTCAAGAGGAATAACTAGTTCGAGGTTAGCAGTTTCTGACACCTGTGAATTGGAAATAAACCAAAACAGTTTCAGTCACAGATGAGCTGGAACTGAAGTAAAATTTACTGGCTCGATGGTCTTCCTCCCGGTGTATTGAAATCAAATCTGTATGACTGAAAAAAGAAAGGAGAATGAATGAGGGGGCAGGAGACTGGATTTCATTTTGACTGCCTAGTTTGTAGTTCCTCTGCTTCAGTTCAAGGGTATTAATAACCTCAACTGCCTGATGTATTTAGTACTTTTTACTATCTGAGACATTCTGTAGAACTTCAAAGTATAGATCTAATTTTTGACTCATAACTGCTATTCATCACCACAACTTTATTTAAGTTTTATCAATAATGGGACATTTAGCCATGAGCTCTCATTCCCTGAGATTTCTTTCTCTTCTTGTGTGTGAGTCTCAGGCATCAGTCACAGTTTGGGTGTCTACAAGAATTACTATTGGTGAAACAGCCCAGATCTCACACTGGGAACTACCAAAGGGAAGAAATAATGTTCAACAAAACATCTCTGAGGGTCTCCATTGTACAGGAAATGTTTGCTGTCCAGAGGAAACTGTCAGGTCAAAGAGCAGGAATTTGAGTGCCAGGTTCCAAGAAGAAGCTAGCAAGAGGATTTCACTGGAGCAAGGATTGGAACCTGTTACCCAGGGAAGTGATGGAATCATTCCATCATCCCTGAAAATGTTCAAAAAGCAAGTCAAGGTGGCTCTTGGGGATAGGGTGTGGTGGTCAACACGGTGTTTCCAGGATATCAGGTGGACTCTAAGATTTTAGTGATCTTTTCCACCTTAAAGATTCTATAATTCTAAGTCTCCAAAATTTACAAAACATAGTTTGTTTTGTTCTAAGCATTTTTAAAAGAGCATGAAAGGGACCTTAACTTTTCAAAGGTTAATTTTGGAAGATAAAAGTTTGTCAGTGATTATTGCAAGTTAACTTTGCTTGTTGTAGGCAATTCAGTGCCGCCCAAATTCTCTTGAGGAGTTGTTTGGTTTGGAATTAGAGAGCTGGTGGTCTTCATGGCTCATCCTAAGGCTCCCAAGGTCTGATCTCTATCATCACTGTGGCACAGCCAGCCAGGACAAATAATTTCGTTACCATTTCCGTGTTACAGTTTTTCCTTGTCTGAAACATTTGGATTGTAATAATGACCTCCTCAGTAAATTGGTCTGACATCTACAGCTGAAAATGTGTCATGTGACAGTAAAACAGTTGTGTAAACTTTGCTGGTAACACCTAGAGCAGTCATAGCCATGGACTCTGAGGGTAACCCACCCATGGGTGCTTGAAGATTCTGCAACAGATGCACACAGAGCCCTGGTGTCTCAGAATTCCTTTATTACAAATTACTATAAAGTGACTATAAATGAAATTAAATATGTATATTTACACACAAAAAAAATATATTTAAAGTTGTAGAATGATAGAATGGTTAAGGTTGAAAAGGACATCTAAAACCACCATGTCCAACCATCAATCCACCATCCTCACCATGCTCACCATAAGATCCTGTCCTGAAGTGCAGTATCCACATATTTTTTGAGCAGTTATATGGAGGGTGACTCCAAAACTTCCCTTGGCATCCTGTGCCCATGCTGTACAACTTTCTGAGAAAAAACTTTTCCTAATATCTAATCTAAACCTCCCTGGTGCTCCCCTTGAGACTATTTTATCTCATTCTGTCACTGGGAGAAGAGATTGATATCCACCTCCATACAACAACCCTTCTGGTAATTGTAGAGAGCAAGAAGGACACACCTTCAATATACAGGACATTTAATATATTACAAGCAACTCAAGTAGTGAAGTAAATATGTGCTTATGAACCTTTGTCTACGTAAGTGCTAAAAAATATAAATGTGAAGTGTTGCAGGCAAAACTTGTACCATACCATTCCCAGAATTTGGGATCAACAATAGAAAATTTTCATATTAAAAACGACCTGCATCATGGAATCTAGGGTCAGCCAGGTGTCCCCATTGAAGGTCCAGTCTCTCTGGGATATTTTATAGAGGGAAGATCTTGCAGAGAAATTAATTTTGTGTATTAAGTTACTTTTCATACCTTTTTTTGGGTTCGACACACATGAAGATGTCTCGAGGGATGTTTGGGTTGAATGCTAGGAAAAAAATTGTCACCCAGAGAGTGGCTGGGCACTAAAACAGAGAAAGGGTCACAGCAGCAAGTCTGACAGCATTCAAAGAATGTTTGGAAAATGCTCTCAGGGACACTGTCTAGGATTCTTGGTGTTGTGCCATCCAGAACTGGACTTTGATGATCCTTGTGGATCCCTTTCAGCTCAGAAAGGGCCTATTCTATTCTATTCTATTCTATTCTAGTCTAGTCTAGTCTAGTCTATTCTATCCTATTCTATTCTATTCTATTCTAAACTGAAGCTGATAAACTCTATGGTAATATCCATAATTATAACAATAAAGAGTATATCTTCAGAGTAAATCCCCCACCATCTTAATTTCTACTAGCAGTATTATTAATATCCATGAGGAAGATGAAACCTACCTGATTTGTGTGCAATTACCACAAGCAGTTTTCATGCATGCAGTAACTAGGAAAGGTCATTCTAGAGCTTTAGGGTCATATTGGACCCACAGACAGATATCTGCTTCCAGAGGGAGAAAGCTAAATATTTTCTGCATTGTTGGAGGTGTTGTAATCCCAGCTCTTCACATTTCCACTTTTCCTAAGAGAGTTTGTTCCTATTAAACATTTTTAAATAATTGCTGAACTGAACTGTGATGTTTTCCTCTACATTAAGTAATCTCTGATGCTGTCCAGGATGAGACAATTAAGAATGTCCACAAAAGATAATTACAAGGAACTAATATATTCTATCAGTGAGTTTATTCTCCCTGACATTCTTTTTGTAGGCTTGGTTTACTGTCTGTTTATCTATCTGCATATCTAGAACATATTTTCCTGGACAAC
Source organism: Sitta carolinensis (assembly GCA_032173965.1). Classification (NCBI taxonomy): domain Eukaryota; kingdom Metazoa; phylum Chordata; class Aves; order Passeriformes; family Sittidae; genus Sitta; species Sitta carolinensis. The sequence continues at coordinate 6,205,845 of CM063313.1, read as the reverse complement.
CCTGTAGCAATAGTTAGCTTTACAAGTTAGTGAATAACAAAATAATCTTTGTCTTTTTTCCAATTTTGTTACCTTTTGGTTATGTCAAAGATGTCCTCCTTTTGCATTAGAAAGGGTTCTGAACCATTCCAGATGTGTATATCCAAACTGATCCTTTTCTTTCATTTAGGTTTTGATTCAAAATCCATTGAAGACCACAAGGGTACTAAGTCTCACTGAAGCCAGCAGGAATTCATGCTCTGTAAACTGCAGTTTGCAGTGACCTGTGTAGCTCAATGTATCAGTACTTGATTTCCCTGTTGTCACTTCCAGACCTCTGTATTTCGCTCAGCATTGTTAGCTACACAGTTTTCGTGCAATAACTGAATACCTTTAGGAGTTGCATGGCATGGCACTTACAAGGTTTAAATATTTCCTCTTCCACTGCAGAAAAGTTAATTGCACTGGGGCTGTGCTTTGCCAGCACCAATTAACACAGAAGCTGAAACTGCAGCTTAACATTCTGGTCATGTGCATGGATCTGATCTGTGACACCTCAAGTACCTGCCCTCCCACAGCTTTTGTTCCTTCCTGAGGCTTTGTAGGGGTTCTTGCCACAATTTTCAAACATCACAGCTCTCCTTAATTGGTATGAAGTAAAAGCAGTGCAAGTAGGAGATTTTTAGAGTTTTCATAGACATTTGCAGTTGAAGAATATCCACTTAGTTCAATTATGCTTGAGCAGCATAATAGCCCGACCCCAATTTCCCAGATTCCATGATCCTGCAGCTATCCATTACTCTACCTTGCTGAAAATAAGCCAGGATTTTGCATTTGCATCTGTATAATTAAAAGAAGATTTAGAAAATCTTACACTTTCTTATTATTTTAGGGAAGTTTCTAAACCAGAGTTTCTAAAGGAAGTGACAGAAAGGAGAATGAGAGAGTGTGTGGATCTCTTAAGCTTGGCAGGTAAGGTGGAACTATTGGGTATTCAGCTCTGAAACAAAGAAAAGGAAAAACCCAACACCATTGTAGTTGACTTGAGCAACAACCTCATTCTACTGGCATAGCCAGACTAGGAGAAGAAATGGACAATGTAACAGGATACCTGTGATTCTGCCTCTATTTCTTTACCAGAACATATGTTCTGCCTTTTTTTCAGTAGAGTTGAAATCATCTGAGCATTTTTGTATTCAGAAAACAAAGTTTATTTCAGTCAACACCTGTATCTTTGCCTTCAAAACATGGAGAAACTTCAACAATATTTGCCCTACACGAGGTGCAGGGAACTGTTATGTAAAGAAAACAAGGTTTATATTTACCAGGAAGGCTTAGGTTTCATCCCTGTAATAACTAATTTTAAGCCACCCTTAAGCTGGTTTTTTCCATCTTCAGGAACAGAATTTCACTGAATTAATCTAGCTCAACATTTTATTGAGATAGGATGCTAGGCAGCTCCATGCAGGAACTGTACTCTCCTATACTCCATGCTGGTATATTAGTCCTTATGCCTTGATCCTTCTGTGTTTTCAATTCTTCTGGAAAATACAAAAACGAGTCTGGGTTTTTAAAAAGAATCTACATTATCACTCAAAATAAGACTTACGTGTATACGATCTAACTACTCTTATTACTGCTGCTTATGCACTAACTGTACCTAACAACCACAACAGCTATAGTCCCAGCCCCAAAAACAAATATTAGCATTATCACATTACTTGCCTTCATGGGAATTTCACAGATTTTAAGCCTTAAAACTTTTCTTATTGTTTAACTCACATATTCCAAAGTCCAATATTTCTTAAATATTTGCCGCAGTCGTTTTTTGTTACACTGGCTTAACTCCTAAAGTGTCTAATCCCTTAACTTCTTTAAATACTTATGTAGTTTAACTTTAACTTCCTATTTTTATGTATCAAATTTTCTGTGTATTCATCACACAAAATTGTTACCAGCTGTACCTCATCTCGTCAGTGACGAGTGAAAAAGTGCGATATTTTTCTGAGGAATCAGCTAATGATGTACCCCACTTCTTGGAGAAAATCAAGATGACATGAAAAAGAAGGAAATTTGATTACAAAGTCTTTGCTTAACCCATGAAACCAGTTTTTGGGAAGAGGTGTGTAAAGTGAATTACCTCTGTGAAATAAAAACATAACCTAAAATGGCTGCAGTTGACAAGAAATTAGGAAAATGCAGGACATGTAAAGGACAACTCAGCAGCCAACTGTTGGTATAATTCAATGGAATCAAGTTGCTAACTCTCATTAAATCTTATGAATATATTCCCTAAAACTGCCATGCAAACAGCAACATTTTGAGTTAGCTTGGACACACAGACAAATTCAGGATAATGCCAGATGGGCAGGGGCAGAGTTTCAGTGACATAAACCTGAGGCAAAATATAGAGCCAGGTCTTCTGAGCTCATGACAAGATGCAATATCAATGTTTCCACTGAAGAAATCATAGTGCCTCCATTCACGTCGAGAAAAAAAAAAAAAAAAAAAAAAAGGAAAAGGATGTAGAAATAAAGTTATTCTGTGGACAGGGGAGGCATGTGGGCTGTTAAGGGCTCCTTCATAATTAACAACTGCTGGACAGAGCCAGAACCTGAAATGACCAGACTGACCAGTGTCCAGTGACAGACCGTATAATCACTGAGTTACAGAGCATAAAAACAACGGACTGCTTCCAATTATGATGTGAAAGGGCAACTTCACAGTTGTGCCACTTCGTAGTGCTGGGGAAAGGCAAAGGAAAATGTGTTAAAGGCCTAATGAGGTGTGTGGGTGGAAGTTACTGCCACAGTTTACGGCAGCTCAAGTTGTTAGTTCCTACCATGTGTCACTATCCAAGGGAAAGAGGGAACGTGAGGGAGGCAGGGATGGGAGCAGAGTGTGGGAAGGCATTTTCTCACTGGGATAACTACAAGTAAAGATTTCCTTTCTCTTACTTCTTCCTGAACAGATCAGGCATATTTTAAAAGAGCCATTTTAAGATTCCCAGACAGTTTCAGTAATTGATTCAGCATTTTTGCAATCCAGGAGACCCATTTGCTTATTTTAGACAATCTGGGGACTAGTTCCCTCAAATTCCTTAAAAACCACAACAGGGAAGAAAGAAGTAAGGGTCTTAGTACATCTGCAGGAACAGACAGCACAGGGAGACCACTGTGTAAAATGCTGGGTGAGATAATAATCCAAATGAGAACCACTCAGGATACACTCAGCCCACATAAACGTCTTTTGAAAGGCCCACTGCATCCTCCACTTCTTCACAGAGCACACCGTCTTGTCACTTATAGCTGGCACAGACAGCTGAGATGGCAGAGAGTCAACAACGATAGTCCTTAATTTAAAAGACAAATCACTTCTGAGTAGATTAATTGAGTTTTCCAAGAGGTATTTGCAGCCTATCCTTTTAGCAATGGTTTTTTTCAGCACTGCCTTTCCACCTGCCCTCAAGGGGTGAAGATGTCAGCAGACTTGCTTTGTGCAAAGACGCTGTATAATCTGTAGAAAAATACATATAAATAATTATTTGGTAGCTTGTGATGACACCACAATTTCATCTCCTTGAGATTCCATTCAGGCTGTTCATCCCCAAATGGTCCTTCCAGGCCTGAAAAACTGGGGAGTCTCTAAATCCTGAACTATTAAGTACCTGGCATTAAAGAGAACAGCATAAAGAAAAGGGCATAATGAGATATTGTTGTTATTTTCCCACTTTTCCAAAAATTACGAGTCTTGAAAGTCTCTGAAAACACATAACTGTATGTTGGATGAGAAGAGGGTGCCTGGCTTTTATTGGTGGCTGAGGCTATTGCAGAATTTCTACCCCTACTTAATACTTTGGGCTGCTTCTGGTTTGGACTCAAAATATTTGAGCTTCTACAAGATGAGCCAAGAAAAGAAGCAGTCAGCCTATAAAGAATTTAGGTGGCATTTAAATAAAATAACAGTTAAAATATCCCTCTGACAGCTGGCTTACATCTTCTACAGCTGATCAGCTCCTTGTCCTGTCAATCATTACAACCCCAGCTGACCACAGTGGAATTACTCAGAAGGATTTTTAAAGGAAAATCAGGTGTTAGACCTTCCCTTCCCCTACACCAGCAAACAATAGGATCCAGAAGCATTTTCAAAGCAGTGTGCTCTTTGTGCACATTGTAGATGAGAACAGCAGCATTTTCCCTCCAGCTCTCACAACAGACCCAGACATATTTCCACGTAACACCCAAGTTTCTCAAACACATGTGGGTAAACTCTGTATCTCCTGCTTCTCACAACACAGAGGAAGTCACAAAACTCTCTGGCTCCCAAGTGACTTAAAGAGGTCTCATCCAGGGAGTCTCCAGGGGCCAGCACCTGCTTCAAGAATACTCATTTAATTTTATCATGAGAATATCAAAATTACAAAGCGTTAAAAATTATGAAATACGAAAATCCTGTTTAATCAAATCCTTCCCTTGAGATGCAGCAGGAATTATTGCATAAAGGAGGGTTCAGGGGCCCATCAAAGATGCTCAGCCAGGATCTGCCAAGTCCTCTGCCGTGTCTCTCCGTCAGTCAGTTGTATTTTTATCTTCCTTGAACATAAAAAACAGCCATTTCCCTAATTACTACACAAGCTATGTTTTTTTTTTCTCTTGTTCAGAGTGTCACTGTTTAATTCCTACACAAACTGGATTTTTTTTTGATCTTGAAAACTGAGATTTTTTCAGTCAACAACAAGCATGTTAGCACAAGTCTTTCCTGCTTGTGCTAATAAACACCATGCCATGGCACTTCATTTTGCACACTACTGCTCTCAGTGTGCCATGTAGTGACACCATGAGCAACACTGGGGCTGCTGTTTATCTACCAAGAAATGATGTCAAAACAAACAAAAACAAACAAACAGAAGCCAAAAAATTCAAGTGAAAAAGTAAATTGCAGTGAATTTTCCTCTACATTAGGGTTTCCTCATGGAAAACTCTTTTTCAGTGGAGACAGGGTGAAATATTTTTATTCTAATTTGATGAAATAGCTATGTTTGACAGAAAGCTGTCAGGAAAAAAGTGCTCTGAGTTTCTCTCAGCATAAAAACTACATCTCAGCAGCAAGGGGGCATTGGTCCCGGGCAAGGAGCAGAAACACTGGAATCTCTGGGAGCTAGCTTGGGGATGAAGAGAGAAGTGAAAGAATAAGGATTCATCAACAGTTTCCAATTATAATCTAGAGAAGCAAATGAGCTTAGGGAAATGTTTTGTCCACAGAGTAAATCTTTCAGATACAGATGAACATGGGTTGTTTGTAGACCTGATGAGAAGCAGTCTGAGACATCAGGGATTAGCTACACGCTTCTGCTTGTCCTGACATCCAAGAGTCTGGGAAACGTTAGCTACTTCTCCTGAGGAGAGGGTGCATTGGAAACAGTTGTAATCTCAGTTTCAATTAAGGCAACCATGTAAGATGTTTCCTTCTCTCTTTCTTTCTCTTTCTCTTTTTCTTTTTCTTTTTCTTTTTCTTTTTATTTTTTTCTTTTCTTTTTCTTTTTCTATCTTTTTCTTTCTCTTTCTCTTTTCTTTCTCTTTTTAATTTTCTTTTTCCCTTTTTCTTTTTCATTTTCTTTTCTTTTTCTTTTTTGTTTTCTTTCTCTTTCTCTTTTTCTTTCTCTTTTTAATTTTTTTTTCTTTTTCTTTTTCTTTCTCTTTTTCTCTTTTTCTTTTTCTTTTTCTTTTTCTTTTTCTTTTTCTTTTTCTTTTTCTTTTTCTTTTTCTTTTTCTTTTTCTTTTTCTTTTTTTCCTTTTTCTCTTTCTTTTCCTTTTTCTCTTTCTTTTCCTTTTTCTCTTTCTCTCTTTTTCTGCTTTGACTGACCTCCTCAAAGTGGAGGAGTGGTAACATGGCATTGTTGTTCCTCACTCTGCAACTGGAGAGATTCTGCCATTCCCCACACTCAGGGAAATGATGTTTGAATTGCCTGCTTCTAGTTTCTGAGGTGAGACGAGGGAGTTACCTGAAAGTCCTGGGGAAACACAAACTCTATTTTGCAAAGTTTTGTATGCAAGCAAGAGTTTTGAGGTAAAGCACTGAAAAGGCAAACCCCATTACAGCTGCAAAGGAATTATTTTGACATGAGACTCAAATCACACAGAGATGCTGTATAAGTCAATCTTTCCTCAGTCTATTTTCTTTTTAAGTGTTGTAATCCCAGAAGTAGGCTAGTACAAGGATTGGAGGTGACTCTGCTGACATGAAAACTGTTTTATTGGATAAAGGAAACTTTTCATAAAGAAGTGCCTTCAAGAGAAATTCTTCAGACCCTTTGAACTACACCAAGCCACTGTATTTTATTTTCCACAGGGAAAGAAAGCAGCTGCATGTAGGACTATGTCTGGAGTGACTTTTGCTTCCACAGGAAACTCTCCTGTTGAATGTTTGAAAGGGCTTGTAAGTGGAAATTCTCCACACCAGCACTTCACAGAAGAATAAAAATACTTTACTCAAATCAAAAATCCAGCAGAAAGATGGCCAGACATTTTTTTTCCCCTCCTTTTTTTGTACTCAAAAAACTTCTGAAATCTCAGTCTAACCATCCAGGAATGTACCACAATTTGAAAATGCTAAGTACTCCTTTTCTTTGACTAGCTACTATTGTAATCTTTGACATTTCCACATGACTGAAACACTCACCACAGTTTTCATGGCCTAATAAAATGGCATCACACTGAAATGGAATTTATGCCATAGTTATGGATGTGGGGCACAGGCTGTTCCTCGACCATGAGCCAGAACAGGAACTGTGGCTTGAAATTTAAATCAAGTCCTGAGTGTCAAGTTAGGGAAAATATTGCATATTTAAGTCTGTTTATCTTGCTCTTGCAGATTAAAATTGTATGGGTGCCTCAGAGACAGGCTATTATCTTATCTTCCTTAAGCCACAGAAAATAATTTTGTCTAAAACGTACATGTACAAACTCTGTTCTAGTATTAATTCTTTTAAACTCAGAGATATGGCACATTCTCTCCAAAAAAAAAGTTGTTTTCTTCATGAGGCTTCCACACATCTCTAGCCTTCAATACATGTTGCATAAAGAATCAGATATTTTAGCCCCAGTGTGCCAGGGAAATTTCTTCCAGCCTTGCCAGAAGAAATAAAATTAACTTTGCCACTTTCTTTATATTTATGCATCTATGATGAAGCAAAAGATTCACAAGTGTTTTTTGAGAAATAATTTTTCTAACATAGGCTAAAGTGAATTTGTACTTATTTTCTGGTTTTGGCACAAGGATTTGAGTATTTCCTTCTTGATCTGTGTAAAGCACTGGGCAATTTCAGCCACAGATTATGGGCTTTTTAGCTATTCCCCTTTAATAAATCTAGACTGGCCTCTTATCAGTTCTATGTGCACAGGGGAAGAGTTAGATTCAGTTCAAAATGCATATTTAGACAGGAGGGATTGTAATGTTACCTTTTCCTCTTACATGCAACATCTCCTAATGGCTGTCAGGATCAATGGTCTAAAAATTGTGTGTATCTGGGCTTATTACTTCTTAGAAATGAAGCAGTGACTAGTTAACATTTAATTATTTTGGTGAGCTGCATTTTTTATTTATGAAACTGAGACCTGGAAAAGCCTCGCTGGACTATTCAGACACCCTTTTATTACAAGAAGGAAAAGAAAGAAACCTAAACAAACCACGTGAAGTTTCCACAGGAAGCAAAGAACAATCTGAAAGGCAGCAAGCCAGACAGAAAACACTCAAAACATTAGAAACAAAACAAAGATAAAACAAAAGGCAAAAAATCCCTTTAAAGACAAGTGCACCAATTAACGTCTAAGCAGTTTTGCATTCTCCTGAAGCACACCAGCAACTTGATTGAAAGGAATGACAAACATAAACCTCTGCACTGTAGGTGGTCTTAGACAAAATTTACTGAAGTACTGCTTGTATCAAATAATATGGAAAACAGGCCCAAACTCAAGCATTTATTTTTAATAAAAAGCTTAGAAATGAAGAAATAGGGAAAACAAAGGAGGATATTCTTGAATGTATTAGGTTTAGACATGGGAAAACTATCCCGTTCCCATCTCTGTCAGTCTTTGAGCATGTGAATGAAGATCTTACCCTCACTTTGCCTCAGTGTTCCATTTTGCAAACAAATAGTATTTGTTTCGACTTTAAAAAAAAAAAAATAAAGTCTTTTTAAAATATTACCTCTGAGATATTTGGAGTGATACATGTTGTTTTATGTGGCAGCTGTAAAGTGCCATGGACACCGTGGAATTTGTTCGTCATTACTGCACGTATACACTACAAAAATAAAAACAAAATGTATGTTCAAATTTCTTATGTCCAAATCTCTGCTATCAGTATAGACCATTCTGTTCCCCAAGGCAATGTATCACTTTTACAGTTATCAAGAAATTGCATATGAGCTATCACCTGCAGGAGAAAATAGGACCTCTGCAGAGTATTAGACTTGATAACAATTTCTTTTCCAGATTTCCACTAAGATCAGGAGTACTATCAGCAATTCTCCAAAAGCTTCAGCAAATGTAAAAAAGAACAGTTAAAAAAAAAGTTAAAACTTCTGAAACTGAAGAATTTGGAATAATGTCATCACACACTTGTTCTAAATAGACTTTGTTTCTCACAGCTCTTCAACAATTAGCATTATGTAAGGTGTCTGCATGTTTGCATAGATGATAATCCCCAACATTTCCTAATAGATATCAATAGCACTGACTGATCCTCTGGCAAGATGCAGTTTCTAATGGGTAATGGATATACTCATTGTGCTTTCAGCTTCAGGCACAAAGCTATCTCCTTTTAAACACTGGGCTCCTTTTAGGAGGTGTTTTTTTTTGTTTTTTTTTTTTCTTTTCCATACATTTTCCTTTCTAAGACTGTATTAGAAAATCAGCTGTATGTGTAAGATGGGAAACAGAGCAAATTTGTGCATGCACTCGTTTTTTGAGTTCCTCCTCTCCCTCTAGATTGTTGGTTTCTAGTGCCATGGAATCAGAGAGTCATGGCATAGAATCATAGAATCACAGAATCACAGAATAACAGAACCATAAAATCACAGAATCAAAGAAGCACAGAAAAACTGAACCATAGAATCACAGAATCATAGAACCATAGAACCTTAGAGTCATAAAACAATAGAATCATAGAATAGTTTGGGTTGGAAGGGACCCAAAAAGATCATTTTGTCCCAACTCTCCTGCCACAGGTAAGGATACCACTCACTATCCCAGATTGCTAAGGGCCCATCCAACCTGCCACTTCAAGGGATGGAGAATCCACAGCTTCTCTGGGAAACCTGTGCCAGGGCCTCACTGCCCTCTGAGTAATGAATTTTTTCATAACATCTAATCTAAACCTGCCTTCTTTCAGTTTAAGAGTGTTTTCCCTTTTCCTATCACAATCTGCCTGTGTGAAAAGTCCCTCTCCATCCTTATAAACCTGCTTTTAGAGGAGGGTGGGCACAACAAAGTCTCCTCAGAGCATGCTCTCCTCCAGACTGAACCATGCCAACTCCCAGCCTGTCTCCATAGCAGAAGTGCTCCAGCCCTCACAGAATCTTTGTGGTCCTTTGTGTCCTTCCTTTCAGTTTCAGCAAGGTGACACTGACTGCTCCCTGCCCCCTTAGCACCTCAAGCCTTTTAGTTCATTCTCTTGAGGTGAAGAGCTGACAGCCTGTCTCTCTGCAGTCCACAGATGCAAAATTGTGATCTATTCGTGTCTTGGTGATCTTTGACATCAACATCCAAGAGAGCAGTTTGCATTACTCTCTCTAGGAGCCCTGTTTTAAAATTACAGCAGCACAGAATGGTTTCAGCTGGAAAAGGTCTTGAAGAACACGGATGTGGGACGCCTTCCACTAGACCAGCTTGCTCCAAGCCCCGTCCAACCTGGCCTTGAACAAAGAAAAGTGTTATCTTCACTTAGGTCTTTGTAAGACACATAAATGCCCAGGCTTGAAAAATGAGCTCTGGACGCAGAGCAGAGGGACAGAGTCACCTGCCACCTGAAACTGGCATCTGTGGGCTGCTCCTGGCCCAGTGCTGGCACCAAGGACTGCATGCAGTCACTGCACTGAAGGACCTAATCCTGCCATGAACTCCATAGGTGACTCTTGGCCATGATATAAATGCTCTGTGTGATAAGGGTCAGGCTGCACGATGCAGATCACCTTAGCTTAAAATCTGTGTATTGAACCTCTCCTTCAGTAAATCTGTATTTACAGAAGCTACACTGGTCAAATTCCAGGTCTTGAGCATTTCTCCAGGTGTCCAGGGGATGAAACCTGAGCCTTGTGCATCATGAAGTGTCTAATTCCACAAAATGGGAATTCATCCCCTAAAATGCTGTACCTTGTTTGAAAGTGCTCATTTTGCCTTTTGGTTTATACACAAGATCTCTTTTGCAAATCCTGGCAAGGTATTTGCACTTGAATTATGTTCTGCTTCACAAGTTGTGTCATCTGAAGAGTTGCCTAAGCTGTGTGGCTTTTGAAAAAATAAATCTTTTTTATTGAAATGAAGATAACAACGAGATCATGAAATAGGAAGAGAGACTGTAACGATGCTTAAAATGTGATCTATTGCTGATGGTATGAGCTGCATAAACTTTTACAGAAGTGCTTTCACTCAGACCTGAATTATTGATACCTACTCTGTGCTTGGTTAAAAAAAAAAAAAACAGATGTGATAAACAACGAAACAACTGTGAAGAAAAACATTTTATTATTTGTTATTTTATTATTATTTGCCTGTTTATAAAGATGAAGAATACAGAGCAGTTCTTGTCAATGAAATTCAGTAGAAATCAATCTGAGAAATAATTAAAATAATTTAATCTTTACAATGTTTATTGAAGCAATCTGAAGGAAATTGAGCTGAAACTGGGTCTCTGTAACCTATATTTCTCAGTGCACTTCTTTTCTAAGTTGAATAGATATCCTTTGGGCATGAATCAGGGGGATAATTAAAATGTAGAAACCTGAATTAGGATCAAGGCTGCATTTTTTCTGAACATTCTGCAAAAATGTAAATAGACACAATTTGGGTCTTTGCCTGCCTATCCACTCAACTTTCCTCTTTAATATGAGAGTAAGGGAATGTCCACCATAGGTGGACTTAGAATCTAAAATAATTTAAAGAAAGTGCATTTCCATATCATGATCTGAAATTGGTGGCATTAATTCCCTATTCTGTTATTAAAGCCAAGACTTTCAGAGGATTAAAAAGGGTCTGGCACACACTTAGATAAAATATTCAGTTATGGAAGGGTCAAAGCTCTTGTGCTTCTTGGTGTGTAACAACTTTTATGTACTGAGACTCAAAAAGACACTTTTATGCCCTTGTGAGCAGACTTTGCCTTAGTTGCAAGGTCTCTGGCCTTTCAGAGCTGGTGGCTCTGGCCCCCTCTGGATGATCACACAGATGTTGCTTCTGCCGTTCCACAGTTTTATTGTCCTTGGAGAAGAAACTTTCTTGATGAGCTTCAGCCTTTTAGAGTTGTGTGTATAAAAATGCTTGGTTATAACACATTCTTTACTACAGAAATTACACAGGTAAATAGCTGAAGCTGAGGGTTTTGCATGCATAATTAGATCACTTGTATGCATGGTTCTACATGCAGCTTTTGGTTGAGTTCCTCTGGACTGGAATCAGCCCATCTCTGTTTCTGAAGATAAGGTCAGTATCAGCACACTTCCCATTCTGGAAAGATCAATAAAGACACAAAAACATATCCAAGCTGCCTTCCAGCTACAGCCCTGTATCTGTCTGGTGGGGGGGCTCTTAAGTGAGGAAAGTTAATTAAACCTTTCAGTTCTTGGATGTGCCTCTATGCTCCTCTGGCTAAGCCTGGGGGTTACAGTGGGCATTAAACTGCCTGACCAAGACCCTTGAAAATATAATATTTAGTGTAACACTCTGATACAGACAGAACATACGCAGTGGACACTCACAATCCCCAGAAAAAATTTGCTGTCCATAGGGAAGCTTGCCCTTTTCTGCAGTGTTGGGTTTTTCCAGTCTCTCTCACAGGGAACAGGCTCTTTACATTTGCAAGCAGCCTTTCAGCAGCTGCCTCACAAACAGCCATAGTGTCTGCCCTGTTTATTTATTTTAGTCTCTCCTTATATTTGCTCCCAGTCATTTTCTCCTTCTGATTTCTTTAGAAATGGCACACGTTTTCTGGGGGAAGCAGCACAGCCTACACTATGGGACACTGGCTGGATGAAATTAAATCTTGATTTTCCTCCAGGGCTTCTGTGTGCTGTGAGTCACTTCACTTCCCCGTGCCTCTATTTCTAGCGGTGGAACGGATGATGTTATACCATTTTTAAAGCCCTTTTGAGATCTCTTGATGAGAAGTGCCCTGTCAAAATTAGGTAACACCTTGCATCTGCAAGTCCTTAGTGTTGTGGGGTGCAAGTTAAGTGTGTGCTGTGTCTGGCAGAAGCCAATCTCAGCAGTTCTCTCTCCTTTTGCATAAGGAAAACAATTAAAACTATTAACCTCCCTTCCTGAACTGAACTATTCTAATGATGTTTAATTTCTTTTTAAATTGAAACACTACTCATAGGACTAAGAATTTGTGTAAAAACTTTAGAGATCTGATGCCAAATACGTTGACATTAGTAAAAAGATCCCAAAGATTTCAGTAGGGTCTGGATGAACCCTTTTTTTGTTGTTCTTTTTATTCTTTCTTTCTTTTGTCATTCCTTTTTTCTTTTTTTTTTTTTTCCTTTTTTTTCTGTGAGAGGAGAGAATGTGGTGCTGCACTGACTGAGTTATCTAAATGGAGATGTCTTCTTACTGGAAATCATAAGATTACTTCAGAGATTTTGCCAACAACACTTGGACTGGACAATGTCCTGTTACTTTACTTTCCATCCTTAATTTGAAAACATTTTAAGAGGATTATGAATTTCCTCTTGTAGTTTAACAGACTGCAAAGGAGGACAGAGGAAAAGTTAATTTCTGTATATAACATGATGTGTCTATTAGTGAAATTAATAAATAAATAAATAGCACAAAATATTACTTTTCTTCAAAAAAAGTGCTCAAAGAAATTTAAAAACTTAACTTTCTTCTCTTAATTTTGAATTTTCTTAAAAATAATTCATCCGGCCCAACTCACTCCCAGTTCTCTCCAAATATTCCCTAAAATTAACAATTTCCTTGCAGCTCAGTTAGAAGTGTAATTTCATTAAATTCCAAACCAAATTTTTAGTTGTAGCAAAAACAGGTTTCTTTTGTTTATTAAAATTTATTAATATACTGGGGAATTTAGTCACATTCTTTTTATTTTTTTCCCTAATATTCTAAACCAGTATCCCAAAACCATGGTGGCTGGAATATATATAGCAACAATGTGTATGAGAATTAAATTTTTAGATAGAGAGAAATGGAGAAATACACAAAAAAAAAATAATCTCAGAAACTTTGCACATAAAATAACCAATTCAATCTTTTTTATATATCAAAAGAATGCAGGAGTTTTCCACAGAAATGGTATTAAAGATGATATTTAAACATCAGAAATTTATTCTTTTTTCTTTCACAGCTTTTTCCATAATATTATGCTCATAAAAGGAATTTGGCTCGATGACTTGTTTCATCTGTACTTAATTTAGTATTGTTTCTAGCTTACACTTCTCTCTGTGTGTCTTATCTACTTGATTATAGTTTGGTTCTATCTCAATACTTTAAAATATTTGCTACCACATTATATTTGATATTACTTTGCTTGAATTTTACTTACATTTAAGAATGTTTATCTTTGAATATTTTGCATTTGTTTTGCCTCTGTGTTTCCCTCTGAAAAATTGCATTTGTTCTATATACATTCTATAATGTATATACTATGCATTAGTTAAAATAGATCTTTCAAAATTTAAATCAAAAAGAGAAGATTTTTTTTTTTTTTCCCTTTGGGGATCTGATGTAAAATCTGATGATAAATTAGAGATTAGGGATTTCACACTCTGAATAGTGGCATGGTTTATTTAACTATTCTGAACACATTACAAATCTCAAAAGTTTCTTCATTTTTCATATTCTCATAAAAATCTGACACTTTTTAATTTCAAGTCTTTTCAATGAGTGCAGTACTGTCTAAATATGTTTAAGACACTCAGGTAGCATTTTAGACTTGCTCATGTAGTTATTGGTTACTAAATGCATCCAGTCCTTTAACCCAGGGACAGCAAAAAATGAATTTGGAACTTTAAGGGAGACTTTATAGTTACCAGTATTAACAATCAACTGGGTTAACCAGTTCAGGGTGGGGAAAAATTATTATAAAAATAGGAAGATATTTTTGAAAAAAGAGGTTTACCTGAACACTACTGCTTTACATGGACTTACTCTTGATGCACTTCTTCTGCTGAAACTTGGGATTTCATCAGATCTCTATGTAACATTTGCATGCTACATTTGTGGAGCCAAAGCCTCTCAAACCACTGAAACTCTGCAAACACTTCAGACTGCTGTCTGAGGGGCTTGTCTTTTGTGCAAAAAACCTTTCAGGTAACCAAAACACCCTTCAAAATTCAGAGGCTCTCCTCAACGAGGAAAACAAAAATGCCTTTTCAACAGCTCCTGAAGAATTTACTAAGAGTTCATAAATAGATCCACAAATAGATCTGGCAATAAAGACACTCTATTCTATTACCACTGAAGGGTTGTTTGGAACTTTTTTTCTGTTAGTAGAATCACCAGCCTACAAAACAAAGCATTGATTCCTTGTTCTTCTGACAGAGTGTAGAGTTTGTTTAGACTTCATTCTTTCTTGTGAATTTTGAATCCACAGTTTTATACAGAAAAAAAAAAAAAAAAAGAAAGAAAAGTTTTCCTTGATATTTACAAATTAGAGGCTGCTCAGGTTGAAATAATATACTCCTTGTCATCATGTTGATTTCATAGATAAAACCTTAACAATCAACTTACAAAATTGCTCCTTTTTACACCAAGGTCCCCAAAGGGGGAATCACTTTTAGTAAAAGCACTGGATCCGTATGCTACTCCAGATTCTGGTATGAAATTTTCCCATTAACTTGGATAATTCTGAATCCATAATATTTTTTCTTCTGAGAATTTCTCTGCAAACCCAAAATTATTAGTTCATTTTCTGTGTCTAGGTAATGCAAGAATTAGAATGGTGCAATATTAATAGAGATATTGACCTTAAAAAATTTCAAAGTTTACTGGAAAACATATATTTACATCAGTCTAAAACAAGCTCTTCTCCTCCTCTCCTGTAGGAGTGCCTGCATTTTAGAGAAATGAACAATACTTCTTGATCCAAAATCTTTCCATAATCAGGAAGAATTCCTTGCAAAAGGGAAAGCAGGAACCTGGTTTTCCTGTGCCATGACAATTTGCCATCTTGCTTAATCCAGCTTTACTATCAGGGTGATTAGGACACGTAGACTTTCAGCTGAGATAACTCTGTAGAGCTCCTCTAAACACTGAAATTTGGTCCCATGCCAACTTACATTAGCTTGAAGATACAGCCTTCAGGTGATAAGTTGTTAGAGGCAACTTATTTCCATGGCACAGGGAGTTCTGGTCATTAGCAGAAAATTTAATGCTATTGACTGGTATTATATTTTCAAAATTATATTTGTGTTACGAGGTTAGTTATTGTAAATCATTTGAAACAGCCATATAAATATGTCTGGAGTGGTATGCTCTGAAAATCTAATCAATATGGTGTCACATGAAATGGTGAGGAACAGAGGAGTAAAGAAAAAGATAAATAATTCTGTGTAACCATTGGAATTGTGGGGTGGATATCACATTAAAAAAAAAAAAAAAAAAAAAAAAAAAAAAAAAAAAAAAAAAAAAAAAAAAAAAAAACAACAAATGTGAGCACGATTTTTTTTCCCTGGCTGTCAAGAGTCTGGGCTGGTCATGGACATGACCTGATTTTCAACCCTGTGTTTGGTTATCAGCTTGTTAGATGTGTAGACTACCACTGTTCTTTTTCTACAAACTTTCTCAGATTTGTCAGAGGGCTCACACAAGGCCTGTGACTATTTCAGGTGCCTTTCAGCCAGCACCTCACTGCAAGCTGCAAGTCCTCTAAAGCTTGGTGTGTCCTACACAACCATTGACAGTAGAAAGAGTCAGTTTGTGGTTAGTAAGGGTTTAAATCAGCTGAAGGCAGGTTGTGTTCAACTGCTTTGTAAGTTTATGATGTGGATCTTTTTTGGAAGTGTGGAGGGGAATGAATCAGAACCACTGGCACATTTCTGTCCCCTCAAAGGTGTGTACAAAGCCATGTAATGGAAGTGTAGGAAAAAGGAAGCCCTGAATCCACCTTAAGTCATGGAATCATAGAATCATTTTGGTTGGAAAAGCCCTCTAAGACCATCAAGTCCTACCATTAACCTAGCACTGCCCAGCCCATCTCTGACCCATGTCCAAGTTCCACACCCACACAACTTTTAAATCCTTCCAGAGATGGACACTCCACCACTGTCCTGGGCAGCTGTGCCAGGGCTGGACAGCCCTTTCAGTGAAGAAATTTTCCCCAATATCTGATCCAAACCTCCCCTGTCCCATCCTGGGGCCGTTCCCTCTCCTGCTGTCCCTGTTCCCTGGAGCACAGCCCGACCCCCCCGGCTGTCCCCTCCTCTCAGAGCCCAGGACATCCCTTTGGGAGTCCAGAGCTGCCAAGATCCTTACCAGGGGGCTCGGAGACCCTGGCACACAGCCCAGAACACCAGTGGGTTCGATTACAAACCCTGGAGCAAATTGCCACCTTTACACGAAGAGATGAAAGCCACAGCAGTTTGAATAGTGTAATGATTAGTATATCACAGGGTGTAAATGTAGATTTTAGGATTCTTTGTATAGGGGTTTTTGGGGACAAGATGGAGGAATTTGGGCGTGTCTAGCCTTTCTTCTTCTTCTTCTCTACCTCCATCTTCTCTGGTGATGCTGGCACTTTTGGATTGGTTTAGAGTAGAAGTTCACTGTCTAACATAGGTGATGGGTATTGGGGAATAATTGTAAATATTGTTGTACGTAGTTTTCTGTATATAAAGATAATGCCGCCCTGGGGGCAGGCAGAGTGCCTCTGACTGTCCTGCTGAGCAGACCTTGGCTGGGCAGAAAGAAAATTTTATAGATAAGAAACAATAAACAACCTTGAGACCGAAGGCCGAGAAGTGTTGTCTCATCCTTTGAACGCACAGGCAGAAGTAAAGACTTAAAATAACAAATTGGGGTCCCAAGCCTTGTCAGAACCCCGACACCCTCCTCTCAGGGAGTTGTGCAGAGCCACAAGGGCCCCTCTGAGCCTCCTCTGCTCCAGCCTGAGCCCCTCCAGCTCCCTCAGCTGCTCCTCATCAGGCTCATCATGTGCTCCAGACCCTGCCCAGCTCATCCATGTCACACATTTCCTGACCTCCAAAACTACTAACCTATCAGATCGAATATTTCTTGATAATTTAATTCTTCTCACCTGCCTATTAATTCTGCAGCGGTGTAATTTTCATGAACTCCACAGCTTTTAAGCACTGGTTTGTTAGGTTTGTTTATCTGATTACCAAGGAATCGCAGCTCGGATCATGGTCTCCATCCTGCCATGGATGAGTTGGAATGAGTGGCAACCCCTAAAGAATCTGAACCCCAGAGTTTAGAGAAGAACCTGAGAGATATGAGTTTGACATGAATGGATTGCTTCACATGCCCACTTGCTTGTTTTTTGGATCTGTGCTTCCATCAGGATCTTCACCCTCTTTCTAAAGCTTATTTTTCCTTTTTTCTTTCAGGAATATATTTTTTTAAACTATATAATTCTGCTTCATTTTGATTTTTGGCCTCCTTCACCTCTTCTCCCCAAACACACAGTTCCCAATTTTCCAGTCTGTGTGAATAAGCACATCATATGAATAAACTGCAGACTGCTGGATCTGCCTCATGTCTCCTTATATCTTGGAGGATTCAAGAAGTTTCACTTCTGTTTAGTCTAGGAGTTATCAAAATCTACAACCTGCCTGTTCCAGGTGAAGCTAGAAAATGCATGTGAGTTCAAAAGCTAATTTTGGGTATTGCCCAGACATGCATGAATATGTGTGTATATATATTCAACTTTTTATCACCTGTATTCACAGATTTTTTCACCTATGAAAACTGCCAATAGAAAAAATATCAGTATTTCATATCACAGAGGAAAAAGTGGACTTCCAAAGAACACTGTGAGTTTATTCCTTTGAGAAAGACTGAAAGTATACATTTAAACTTAGAGTAAAGTAAGATTAATAGATACTTCAGATCACAAAAGTTTCTTTTTCCACTCTGGACCAAATAGTAAAAGGCAAGGTACAAACATTATAAGGTACAAATGCAACACTACAAGAAACAGATGAACCAGTTTCAAAATCTTTAAAGAAAAACAACAAAGAAATGTGTTTTGTTAGCTCATACAGCAGGCTCATGGGCCCTGGCCTGAGCTATACCATAACATTTTAAGCTAGACCCAGATCTGCAAAGGTGCTGTGTACCAGCAGCATCCTTGGGTGCTAATAAGACCATGTGCTAGTGCAGAGAGGAATATGTGCATACTCACAGATTTGGAGCCATATGCTCAAGTTCTTCTTGTTTTGTTCTGTTTTCCCCCAAAGAGTACGATTTTTCCCTCTTTTCTACTCAGCCATTTTTACTGACATAAGTGCCTTATTGTCTGTTCTGATCTCTCCTTCCAGTTTCAGAGCCTTTCTTCTTGAGATGTCACAGAAATGCAAAGGTTAAGTACCCTCACTGGGCAGAGAGGCACTAGAGATACTTGAAAATTGTCAACAATTTCAATAGGAATCTTCTCTTCACAGTGAAGGACCCTGCATGTCAAAGCAAGCTGTTCATCAGCTTGGATTCAGCCTACTTGATCCAGTCTGTTTACCTCATAGGATCCCTTGCAGGGTGGGTGCTTGTTCTGCACTTCATGTTGACCTGCACTTAAAATGCTTCCAGGTAGTGCAGGTGTGCAAATCACTCCATTGTTACCCTGAAGATCACACTAAAATGCTCAGTGAAAGTGTGAGTCTGTCAGATGAAGATACCCTGCTTCTCAATGTGGCTTATTTTGATTTCCATACCAGCAAAAAAGTATTTCCACTGTCATTAAGTGGTAGTCCAATTATTATGAAAATCACTGCACCTTCTAGCATAAAGATGATAGAGTTTTTCTATTTTACTCTCATATTCTACACAAAGGATTTTAGACCCTGATCTGGCACAAGAATATTCCTCAAAAGTGTGAATTACTCTGTTCCATTTTGGGAACTCAAAGCATAAATATTTTCTTGGGTAATAATCCCCAAAGTCTGTTCCTTTATAAGATTATTTTTCAGTTAAGCATTATTTCTTCAACAATAAGTAATTACTTACACAAGTAACCTAACACAATAAATTAGTTCTTCCATTTAAGTGTTGCATTTTGAGTTTCTACAAAAAAACTTCCTTAAATTTTAATGAAGTCATCCACCATGCCTTATCGTCCCTATATTAACATTTTAACTACCTTATTTATTAACATATTAAGATAAAATTATAGAATGATTTGGGTTGCGAGGGACCTTTAAAGGCCATCTACCCCAAACTCCTGCCGTGAAAATGGACACCTTCAGCTATGTCAGTTTGCTCAGAGCTCTGAATGTTTCAAGGGATGGATCATCCACCACCTCTCTGAGCAACCTGTGCCAGTGCTTCCACACCCTCACCACAAAAAAATTATTCTTATGTCTAGTCTGATAACATCAACCAATGAAATAGTGTGAGCTATTAATTCAAGAACCGCTCATTTTTGCTACAGGGAGACAGTGGTGGGAAGGCAGGAACCTTCCTTTCCAATGCTCTACATCATTTGTGAATGGAGTTCAACTCCTATTGGGACATAGACTTTCCCTGTTTCTTGGTCAAGTCAGCTGAATTTGCATTTATGTCTATATTAAGGATGAAATATAATATCTAACATATTTGCCACGTGTGGCCTAGGAAATGGATGGCATTACTGTCAGTGGAGGTGACCTGAAACTCAACTCATTTTTCTGCTTTATCCAGGACTATTTTAGATAACTTAAAATATCTGCCTGAGATGTTTTCATGGATTTTGTAGATATTGCACAGGTTCAAGGGGACTAAGCTTTCCTGTAATCATTCCTTCAGCAACAATACAGAAGTTGTGGTCCTCTTCTCATCTCCATCCACAGTCCCATCCCTGGAAGTGTTCAAGCCCCGGCTGGGCAGGACTTGGAGCAACCTGGTCTAATGGAAGGGGAACTAGATTGTCTTGGAGGTCACCCCTCCCATCCAAACCACTCTAGGATTCCATTACTGTACTTCATCTGTGATTTTAAAGTAAAACCTCTTTAATAATTGTTGCTATTAGTATAGTAGAGTGCATGTTGCTCTTCCTCACAGCACCGGGAGATAAGAAAATACTAGAAGAGAATGATGAAAGTCAAATTGCCCTTCAATTGCTTCCTCCTGCCCCTGAATATTAGAGTCTGATTTCCTTTTCTGCAGACCAAGATTTATGTCACAGAATAAGGTCCCAGTGTTCAATGCACAGGGAAGAAGGAGAGGTAAGACACTTTTGAAGGAGATTTTAAGTCAGCCAGCAAGACGAACAAAGAGTAGCCAAGAATTTCCCAATGGTGTTTCTACACATTGAGCAGGTAACAAATCTCAGTCTCTCTCAGAGGTATTCCTCTGTATTTGAAGGAGACACTTCTGCTCACAAGGAAGTTGCACTTCAGTGTACTTCTGCAGGGAGATGTCTGTGATCTCTCCTTCAAACATTTCAATAAAATACCTGTCTCCCCTTTCAAAGCAGGTAGGGGAGAAGGGAACAGAACAGCTCATGAGTTAGAGACTCTCAAAATGAGAGGGAGAAATCCCAGACTCAGTCCCCCCTCTGCCCATATCCAGCCTGCTCTTTGAGGTAGATGTCTCTGGCATCTGCTAACTGTTCCGAGCAGGGATGTGTTTTCACCCAACAAGATAGAAATTCTTGGCCCAGAAGAAGCCTAAATGTTAAGGCACTCTCCTTTGATGGAAAAGAAGACTTTCTTGTTTCTTTTCAAAAAAATAAATTAAAAACAAAACAAAACAAAACAAAACAAAACAAAACAAAAAACAAAAACAAAACAAACAAACAAAAAAAAACCCCACAAAAATAATAAAAAACAAACAAACAAAAAAATCCTGTAATAGTCATGATAGTCATGGAGGTAAAGAAAGTAAAGAAACACACTTAAGACGTTATTGTTACAAGGAGATTGTCAGACTTTTTCAATCCATAAAACATCTTAGAATGGGAAGTACCCTTGCTGGATTACAGAATTGTCTACCTAGAAGGGCTCTAGACTAATAATTAAGAGAGTTGGGTCTCTCTCCAGCTCAGTAGTCTTGGGAAAGGAGTTGATGGTGATATTGCTCCCTCAACATTGCTCTGAAGAGAACCACAAATTTAAAACCAAGCCACATGGAGTCAAAAATCATAAATTCACATACTCAGTCCAGTGTTCTGACTGAGAAATTGCTAGAATAGAGCACAAATGAGGCTCAATCCCCTATGCAAGCAGCCTCAGTATCATTTCAGACAGATTTACTTCCTAGGAATGTATTTTTTAAAGAGGAATGAGATGACTCAAGGCACACTCCTAGCCTTATACCAGAGCTACCTCAAACTGAATATTTAGAATATTAAGGATATTCAATCCCAGTGAGTGAAGTGATTTTTTTATTGCAATACTTGGTACCCTTCCTTCTGCCTAGAAACAGAATTTCTTGCTTATGTTATATGCTCTATACTGATAACAGATGGTGGCAATTTTTTCTGTTGAATAGTCTCATTTTTGGACAAAAAGTTTTGTAGTATTATTTCTGCAAATCACAAAGCTGTGAAGTTTTGTTAGTTCTTTTCTTTTCTTTTCTTTTCTTTCTTTTTTTTTTTTTTTTTCCCTAAAATGAAAAGGAAGATGTAATTTTTCTGCTTAGGAAATTCTACAGTATTTTAATGCAGAACTCAATAAACCTTTACTGACAGCTATAATGATTATTTTTTTAACTTAAGCCATCATTTATTAACTGAATATATCTGGCCAGCTTAAATGACATTCTTCAGATATTTTTACATGTGTTCTAGTCTCTTTTTTAATATGTATCCTAGGAGATAATGGTAGTCTATAAGATTTTCAAAAGTCAAATGTTATACATCACATGAGATACATTTATGGTGGATGGCATGACAGAAAATGAACCTTGTTAGAGCATCCAGTTATGTTATTACAGTTTGAAAGATGTAGAGTATTATCCCCCATAGATGATTAACCCACTTTTAAGGGGTGCTGGGTGTTATTAATTGACCTGTTCACTGAACTCTAGAAGGTTTTTGGGAATGTGCATATACCACAAATTATGATTCCACATAATTAATCATCCAAGTCTCCTTCATGACTAGGTAGGAATAGAATTCAAAAGGCAAAAGGCTAGAAGATGACTTATTTTTTTACAGATCCCACAGATACAGTACAATAAATACATTTTTTCAGGGCACAGTTCAAAAAGTGAACTTTTGTGTTCTCTCTCTGTGCCTGCTAGATTTAACCATTTTTGCCTTCCCGCCATTTATTTTTTTTTTTTTTTTTTTTTTTTTTTTTTTTTTTTTTTTTTCCCCTGGAGCTGCAGTCTCACACATTCCTTGTGCTCTTCACCAACATCCTGTGTCTCCATTTCTGGTCCCCTGCTCCTTTAACCCTTTTAATCCTTCTTTGTATTAAGTTTTCCTTTCTTTCCACCCGTGTACCACACAGAGCTCTTTGGCAGCTGCTGGCATGCAAAGCAAGGTGGGGAAAGGGCAGAAGAGCACAGACAGCTCATGCACAGAGGGGTGGGCAGGGTCTTCCTCAGCTCAAGAAGTTTGGTATGGGTTACCCATGTGCTCTCCTGTGCACCCTCACCTTGCTAATGCATATCTTTCCATGTGCACTTCCAGAAGCAAAGTGTAACCGCTCAAATGTATAATAGATAAGGGAAAGACAGCAGACTGAGACTAATTGAGCTATTCCTCCAACAGAAATGCAGGAGAAGGAGCTATTAATATTCTTCCTAGAGGCTTTGGATATGCTCCAGTATGTGATGAGAGATCTGCACCTGTATCCTTTATGAATATTTAAGGATACCTTATTGTGGTGTCAGGACACAGAGTTTTGTACTGTTTGTTCTGCTTAATGGGATTTATCTTCATCAAGTAATGTTCAGCATGAGTTCTCCTAAAAGATGCCTGTATGGCTAAACCATGGTAACTCAAATGATGAGTTAAAGACTTGACTGAACACCAAGTCTTGCTTATGAAATAATCATGACTTTGAGATGATGGATAGACTTGATTCCCTGAATTTCCAGCTGAGATTTTCAGCAGGAGCTTCATTAGACAGACATGGGTTGAGACTGTTGTAATCCAAATACAAATGAATTTGAAAAACTGTTCTAACCTAAAACTTTCAGATCTGAATAATTTAGATTGCCTGATTGCTCCCCAAACTAACATCTTCATTCCTGTTTTGATGGCAGAGAGGAGTGGAAGAGTCATATTGTTGTAGTGAGTTTAAATAATTTCAAGAAACTTTCCCATCTAATGAGGGAAAATCAAATTCAGATGTTTTGAAGATGAACAAAATGCTGTAATTGTGCTTGGGGAAAATGAGCTAGTCTGAAGACTGATTCTTTTCTCCAAACATAGCACAGGGGACTGATTTATGTAGACTGAATGTAAGAGAAGAGATGATTTCTGAAGCCACTGAATTTTTACAATACACTGAAAGCATGCAGACCAGCCTTACGTCATTTGCCTGGCTTTAAATTCTGAGCGTAGGGGAACCCAAATCAAAGAACCTCTGAAGGCTCTGAATCTCAAATATTTTTTAGAATATTGATAGTGCTTAAAGTAGTGTTCTGCAGATCCTGAATCTTATTAGCCTTGGCCCCAAAAAGTTCAGAATTTAGAAGGAAACAGAGGGTGCACAGCCTTGGCAGCTCCTCTCCCCTTCACACCCCACTGAGACAAGTAATGAACAAGATTTACACATCCCTTAACAGAGGCCAGCATTTCACCATTCACAACTTAAAAGATTTTACTCCCTGTCTCTCCTGCATCTTCCTCACTCAAAATAATTTGAAAATTCTTATTCTTTGGCCTACTCACAACAGCCCAGAAAAGCTCATTTAAAAACCCAGGGGGTGGGGAAGAGTATAGAGAGTAAGTTTGATGAGGAGGGGCTGAGGGAGCTGGGGAAGGGAATGGAGCCCCAGCAGGGGCTGAGGGAGCTGGGGAAGGGAATGGAGCCCCAGGATGGGGCTGAGGGAGCTGGGGAAGGGAATGGAGCCCCAGGAGGGGCTGAGGGAGCTGGGGAAGGGAATGGAGCCCCAGGAGGGGCTGAGGGAGCTGGGGAAGGGAATGGAGCCCCAGCAGGGGCTGAGGGAGCTGGGGAAGGGAATGGAGCCCCAGCAGGGGCTGAGGGAGCTGGGGAAGGGAATGGAGCCCCAGGAGGGGCTGAGGGAGCTGGGGAAGGGAATGGAGCCCCAGCAGGGGCTGAGGGAGCTGGGCAGGGGCTCAGGCTGGAGCAGAGGAGGCTCAGGGGGGCCCTTGTGGCTCTGCACAACTCCCTGAGAGGAGGGGACAGCCGGGGGGGTCGGGCTGTGCTCCAGGGAACAGGGACAGCAGGAGAGGGAATGGCCCCAGGATGGGACAGGGGAGGTTGAAGTTGGATATCAGGAAGAATATGTTGACAAAAATGGTTGATAAAGATTGGAATGGGCTGCCCAGGGAGGTGGTGGAGTGCCCAACTCTGAGGGTGCTCAAGAAACAGCTGAGTGCAGCACTCAGTGCTGTGCTCTGCTTGACATGGGGTGGTGGTTAATCAGAAGTTGCACTCAGTGGTCTTGGAGATCTTTCCCAACCTTAAGAATTCTCTGATTCTGTGATTAGAGCTGGAGGACAGGCTTTCCAAAATTCTCAAGACTCTTCTCAGAAATAAAGTGATTTAAAAGTCGTTTTGGGATCTCCTCAGACCACGTACTCCACTTCCCTAGCACACTGGGAAGAGCCCTGGCATGATGCAATCCCTGTTGGGCTTCAGCATTTTACAGTAATGTTGTGGAAGTAAAAAACCCAAGGGAGGAAACCTCCTAATTTTCCTTAGCCCAGCTCCAGCGCCACTGCAGTGGTTGCTTCATTACCTGGGCTAAAACCATTGTTTAACCCTCCCTGAGCCTGCCCTGGGTCAACCTTAGAGCCCTGGAAAATATGCTGAAAATATGGCCCATCTTCACAAGATTTCAGTTGGAGTAATTAATATAGTCAAGAAAAAAATGAGACACTTTGTAGGCACACAGATCTTCATTCAGAGCTTTCCAGAGCCCTCTTCAGATTCAGTGATTACTCTTGTTCATTTCTAGGCTATCTGACTGTACTCACTCCTAAAACTCAAAATCCTAAAATGGAACCTTTTTGAATAAGTGTAGTTTCATCTTGATATGTTCTCTCAGCACAGTGTATCCCAAAGGCTTGCTTATTTCCATACAGGTAATACTGTATATCTTGAAATTAGTCTCTTTGGCTTAAATCTAAATTAAGACTAATACAAAGAGGAAAAAAAAAAAAAGTATATTATAACTAATAGCTAAAATTATGAGCGTCCTGCACAGGTCAACAAAATTTGAGAAAAGGCAAGGAAATTTTGTTTGTTCTGATTCTCACAAGGTATTATGTTTATTAGTAATTTGAGCTGCTGCATTTTAAAAAATATACTTTCAGGTTAAAAAAAAAAAAAAAAAAAAAGCAAGCAGTTGGTAACTCTATATAAACACTGATATTCTTGTACATTTTCTATGCATAAACAGCTGTAAAATATAGGTGTTACCACATGATTTAGGAAGAAAAACAAAATCTACTATTACAGGAGACTTGTGTGGTGCATTTAAATGATTAGTACCAAAACAGGCTCCTCAGAGCAATTATGCAGAATATTTAAGAGCTGTCATTACACAAAATGTCAGTGAAGTCCATACACTTGTATGAGTGGATCCTTTTGTTGAAACCAGATCTAGAAACAACCCAATTCTGCGTTGCACCTGGGATATTCAGATGAGTTGTGATTTTACAGGTCACTGGAGACATCTGCCACTTCTCCTGGTGAGGCATCAAAATTCCTTGCCTTGACTTTTCCTTGGGCAGCAGGGTACTACCCAAAATCTCAAGTTAGTGGAATATGTTTGTTACCAAAAGTGGTAAATCAGAAAAATTAAATGAATGAAAATAGGAAATAAAACCCCCAAACTCTTTTAGCTATGATACAGATTATTAACTTCCTTACTTAATAGTAGATTATAAGTAATTAGGATTGGTAGTACAGACATCAGGGCAGTTTTGCCTCCAGGCTTCCAAGTGTCACATAATATTACATTGCTTTTTCCTGCTCTTTAAAGCTCAGGCCATAAATCTTAAATAAACCACTGCACTCCTCTGACTCTGGAACTTGTTCTGCCCCAGGACATAGGATTGTGTTGCAAATGTCATCTCATATTGTTAAACTCCACTGATCACACTGAAAAAACATAAACCAGAGCAGTCCAATAAATTGTGAGTCTGACTCCTCACACCTCAGGTGAAGTATTGGGTCACTCACGTGCACCTCACAGAGTGAGGGTGACAATTGCTGGTCTTATATCTGTGCAAGAAAACAAGTAAAAGCAATATCAATTTAAGATATCATGGGAAAAGAAAGGAAGGATGTGCTTTCCTGCCATCACTATTAGATTTCCAAGCTGTAACTTCACCATTCCAAGAGGAATAATGACATAAATATGCTTCCCAAACTTCAAGACATGCTCTATAAAGCATCAGCACACTTCCTGCTAAAAACATTTTCTGAGTAAATGCAACAATTTTTGTGAGTCTGTGATGATTTTATTTACATTCCTATTGAGGTATATTTTATTATGTTTTGATTGGGCTTTGGTGACAAAATTTAAAATAAATATTTACATCTGATTGGAAGAAGTGTTACTGTAGAAGATATTACATGAACAAAATTGTTCTTTTTAAGTAGTCTTGATTTTTGTTTTCCTTAGAATTTTTGGGGCTTCCCATGAGATAATAATTTGGTTTATTGAAATTGTTCAGTGGGGTAAAAATAAGAAAGGATTTAAGAACCAGCTATCTCCATACAAAATACAGCACAACTAAGCTACTTGATACCTAAATATGGACCACATTCTGAAAGATATTGATCAGTGTTAGACACTGAACAAGGCTAAAATGGATTAAAGAAAACATATCCTTTCCATTTTGAAAGACTCTAACTCCTTTTCCAAGTGCTGTATGTCCTTGCAGTGAACCTATATTTATTCCCATTATAGACCAATGTTAATGTCTGCAGCAGAATTCAAAGTATTTGATATCAGCAACAGGTTTATCATAGAAACTAACAGCTGTGGCTATTTCTAATAAAATATACTTATAAAATACTTTGCTTTTCAGGAAAGGAACACACTCAAACGCACATTCACATATATGTTCTCCATATTAAATGCACAGGGCTTTGAAGTGAAAGAATGATTAAAAACTGAATGTTCAGATACCCAGTCTGCAAATTATTTTCTCAGCTAGCCTGTTCTCCCCATTTAACATATCCCCCCATGAACAGCAATTTTTTAGGAGTGATGCATGAGGGGGAAAGGAAGAAATAGAATAAAGCAAGATTTTCTGTGCTGTGACAGCTGACTTTGTGGAGTATTTGCTTTTGTTTGGGGATACTGTGCGTTCAGCTGCATCCAGCCCCTCCCCTGGATCACCCTGTTCTGCACTCCCACATTCCAATCCCTGTGTTTGTGTGGACATAATCAATCTGTCTGAAGATTTTGCTAATTTACTGTGTGTTTGTGCATGCCTGGATCTGAGGAAGTTTTGTGCTGTAGACAGTTGCCCACCCATCAGTTGTGCTGTGAGATACCCAGAATGTGCGCAGCTACACACCGGACTGATCCCAAAACTGTGGATTTTCCCTTACAGTGGGGGAAAGGGATTTTCCCTTACTCGTTTCCTCCCAGCCTGTGAAAGCAGGTGGGGCAGTTTCTGATGCCAAGACCTTCTTCCACAGAACTGGCACTGCCAAATTTCTCAGTGATTTGTTGTTATAAATTATCTCCCAGTGCAACAGAAGTCTGTCCACATTGCTAATCAATCCTACGAGATAAGAGGCTTTAATAGGAGCCATAAAAAGAGACTATAAGAACCTTCTTTTAAAGACCTTATAATTTCTTAATTTTGATGTCCTTGGCACTTGTTCTGTTCTCCTTCTAATCAATCATTAAAATGGAGGTGTGTGGAGATCCCAGTAACCATTTGAACTCTTCTTATCAACTTTCCCCCTTCACGAAACTGCTCACTTCCCTGTGATTTGTTTGGATCAATACAGCAGAAAGGTCACAAAAGCACTAAACAGAGATGCCAATCAGAAAGATGTCAAAAGAAAAAGAAAGTTTGACAACATCAGGATCAATCAGGGGCTGCTCAGGAGAACTTGTCATCAGTGATTAATGGCACATTGTGCTGTTGCTGTCATTTGGAAAATGCTTTAGAAATTTTGAGATCACTGTGTGGAGAAATTGAGCTGAAGCTCTTTTTGTCATATTGAAATTTAGGAGTTACAGGGTCCAGACTGGGCCAGGCAAACTTCTTGGCAAACAAAAGTCTGGTGGTGTCACGGATGAGCAAAACTCTCCTGTGTTTGGGTGAAGATGGGATCCACTTCACACAGCTCTGAGGGAAATCTGCTCCTCACCTTCCTCATACCACAATTAACTTCGTGAACAAAAAAGTGACAATTACAAAGGAATATTCTGAAACATGGGTACTGTGAAAGGGAGACGTGGCATTTCACAAGAAGTCCTATTGATGCTCCCTTCCTTTGCTGGGTATTTCCAAAGCCCAAAATCCACAATAGATTTTTGGAGCTCTGATAGGGCCCCCTGCAACTTCCAACACCCTCAGAGAAGCTCCTTAAGCACATGTGAGGGTCGTGGGAAGATCTGGATGACTGTAAGCTGGACTGTCCATAAATCATGAAGTGTGTCACAGTCCTGGCAGTCTTACCCTTGCTACCATCTCTTAAACTGGAAGGGTGTTCTGTTGTAAAAGCCAAGGAGAAATGAATTACCATAAGCAGAGAAAAAGCTGTGTCACATTTTCAAAGATTTTTTCAGTGCTTCTCTATTCCTCTAATTTTTTTTTTTTTTTTTTTTTTTTTTTTTTTTTTTTTTTTTTGGTCTAGGGAAGGGAGTACCCAGATTTTCTGCATGGAGAGTCTATGCCATGGTTGTCAGCAGAGACAGGCTGAAACTATCCATTGGCACCATCCCAGTGAGCATGTCTTCCCACTACTTATTCAGCAGTTGTGATTCATGTCCCTTTGCTGTTATAAGAAAAATGCCTGGAAAACTCAGATCCACTTTTCAGGCTACATTAAACTATGGGTTTTAACTGAAAGTATTAACAGCTGAATTTTCTGTATCAACCTGGGAAAACGTTTTCCTTCTGCAATGCTCTCTAGCCTATGCAGACATTCCTACTCTTAGGTCTTCCAGCAATTTTCTGGTGCTGAGGCATGTGGGTAGGTTTTATGGGTAGCCTTTCCTAGTGGAAGATGACCTGACAATGCCAGAGGGGTTGGAACAAGATGGTCTTTAAGGTCCTTTCCAACTGAAAACATTCTATGACTCGTTAGTGTAGTGCCACTGAATTTCTGCCTGATACAGAGTGGATAGAGAAACCCTGAAGAGATGCTGTCCTGAAGTTTACAGAGTGATCTATATCCAGCTGGTGTTCACACAATTTGTAGTAATAGAATCTGCAGAAATTCTCATCCAAGATTTTTACAATATATTTCAAAAGTCTATTTCGAGGTGGCTTACAGCAACTGATAGCATAATCATTTTTAAATGGGGGAGGGGGGGGAAATGCATGTTAACCCTAGAGGATGATGGTATTAGAAGTAATCTGTTCTTTCCCTTAGGACACATCCTTCATCAGCTAAAGGTCTCCCCAAACTGTATCTCCATGTCCAGCATTACCTGCCTGATGCTTCAGCATAGTTCTTTAAAACTTATTTTTGGCACAGCTCAAATCAAACTAATCCAGTTACAGAAATTAGTTCGTATTTGGCTTGTGGTTGTCAGTTTATTATTTTAGTGCTACTTTGAATAACTTCCATGATGGCTCAAATTTCCATTAATTAAGCCATATAGTTTGGCAAGTGTGGTTGTGTACAACAAAATCTCTTTGCTTCATTGGACAGAAACACTTTAGGCTGCCTGCCATAGAGTCAGGTCTCCAGAGCTGGAGTTTTCCATGTGACCTTCCCTCTCAATAAACCTTTGCTTTGAGGCTGGAGGATGTAGCCTCAGATCCAAGCAGAAGGTGTCAAAGACCCACAGGAAATCCACATCAGAATCCCAGGCAACCTCAGCTGATCATCCTGAGCACAACCACAGCACCTGTGGTGTATCCAACTGCAGGCATGTGTGTGCAGAATGTAAGAATTCTGATAACGCCTTGTATCAAATACACATTGTTTCCCATATTTCAAGTATAACAAAATTGAGATTCTGCTGAAGACGTGGGTGGCAGTATATCAGGTGCATGAGAAAAATGTCAGATTAGCTGACAGTTGCATGCAGTTTAACACATTTAATACACTAATTTAGATTTAATGTGCATATCAGAGCACGCTATAATATTGGCTCAGGAAATTGTTCATCAGAAGAAGACATACAGGACTAGCTAGCCACAGATTAAAGAGGCATCAAAGGGTTGTTTTGAAAAAGAAAGAATTATTGATGGCTCGATAATTTGTCTGACATTACCCTTTCCAATTCTGGCTAATATTTTATTTTTCTCGTCAGTGCTGTACAGTTAGTTGCAAAGCAAAACAATGCTGAAAGACCAAAAGTGCCTCACAGGTTTGTGAATTGCATCCCTGCTGGTAGTTGAGTCCAAGCTGTACCACATTAATGCACTCTGCTCGAGAAAACTGTGGTGGGATCTTTACCTCGTAGTCCTGTCAGCAGTTACTTGTCAGCAATTAGCAGTTATTTATCAGCAAATAATTTAACACCGATAGTTTCAGCAGAAAGCTGAAAATAGAATCTGTGGGGAAGAAATACAGTGCTGATTTTACTATTATTATTATTGTTGTTATTATTATTGCTGTTGTTGTTATTATTATTAATATTATTAATATTATTATTATTATTATTATTATTACTATTACTATTACTATTACTATTACTATTACTATTACTATTACTATTACTATTACTATTATTATATTTGCCGTTCTTTGTCAATTTTCTTTGTCATCCTTGTCCCTTTCCCCATTCCCCATCTCATCAAAATTTCCCAGCTGGTGCACACAAGCTGGTTCTCTCTTTGTGACATGCAGACCTGGAACTAGATGATCTTTAATCTCTCTTTAAACCCAAACCATTCTGTGATTCTATGATTCCATTCTCTGATCAGCACAATTTAATGATGCCCATCTTTACACAGTGTCATGATCCTCTCTGCTGGGCCTGATACCCAGGGTTTCAATGAAGAGAAAGATGGTACTTGACAGGAAATTGACTGTTTCAGGGGGTGTCAAAATAGGCATCCTGACATGGAACAAAAAGTACCTTTGCCTACTGCAACTTGCATTTCCAGACATCCTCAAAAATTCTTCCTTTCTCAGGTGTCCTCACCTTCCCAGATGCTCTCAGGTCCCCACAGGAGAGGTATTCAAAGTTCCACCATGGAACAAAGCACCAGTTCTTATCAGCTTCCTAATTTCAGCTGCCAGTGAACATTGGGGCTGGTTATTATTATCTTCTGTGAGTCCCAAAGTAGGTATGCTGCAGGCAGTTGTCCCAGTAGGCTATCATCATATTTTGGGATGAGTCACTTAAAATTTTTATTTTCTTGAGCCCAGAAAAGGAAAATTAACCTTGAGTTTGTCATAACATCTCAGACACTGACTTGTTTTGGGTGTGGACTTCCTTTGTTTACAAATTACTCAGATATTTTCTACAAGACTTTACTCTGCCTTCAGGAAAAAACAGGTTTTTGAACAAAACTCTGTATACAAAGGAATATATGTAAGTATTTACATCTATACTTCAAATTATCTGTTTAGTATATATAGTAAACCAATAATTTGAAGTATAGATGTAAATCTATCTCAGGATCACACAGCAGAGTTGTACTAGGACTTGTAAAACGTCAATGGACTCAAATGTTCTCTTTATTAGGCTGTTCTGACTCTAAAATTTCCCCCTTCATCCTTAATTGTCACTTCTAACCTAGGGGTTTAGTCAAAATCAGCTTCCAAAGTCATTTTGATTTAATGAAAAGCTGATCATCAGCCTTCCAATTGAATGAAACCTCTCCATTAAATAGCAGAGGGATTCGTGCTGAGTTCTTAAAGTGAGAAGAAAACACAAAAAAGCATCATTAATATGTTGACTCCTTTTTCACTTCTTCCCAACTTTGGCAGTTTCTTGGCTTTCTTCTTCAGCACTGCTTTGTCAAACCTTTTCCACTTTTCTCTGAGGGGAAACTCATGTTTCTTTACTCTGTAAGAGCACATGTGCACTCCCTGGGACAGAGGCTGCACTACTTTGCCACCTTTTCTACTCAGTGTAAGGTTTCATAGGTTTCTGGTCATTGACTTGGATCCACAGCAGGTGTAAACTCAATTCATGTCACTGAATCCGTGATGGCTTGTGCCAACTGGAGATAAGGTTTCAGTCAGATTGGTAAGAGGGTTTTTCCAAATAGGGAAAGAAATGTTGAAAGCAAAATGAGCAAAACACTGCTTGTCCTTTTTTTTTTTTCTTTTTTTTTCTTTTTTTTTTTTTTTTTTTTTTTGCATTGGCTGTGCTTGGTTTTGTTTCATTTCACAAAGTCTTTCAGACCTAAATGTCATCAGCTGTAGCGAAAACGTCCTCCAGAAAACACGATGACAAATTGTTAAAACAGAGCTGAGAGCTATCCCTGTAATTGTGGTTACTCCTGAATTTTACTAAATTTTAACCCAACTAACTGATACACAAATTAGAATAACACAAATACAGAAAGAAACATGTGCCAAATGGATTAGGTTGTGCACTTTTCTTGGTGGTGTGTAACTCTGGGAAATTAGAGCACTTGGAGACTGCACTGGTCAATTTAGTGATCCATTGCATGAATAGAATGCTGTATTCTCAAAATTGAGTTTTCTTTCCGTGGAGGGCTCCAGGCTGTTCTGTCACCTAAACAGTGAACAACCATAAATGTCTTTGCTATTTGGGTTTTTCCTGTCCACTTCCTTCTGTTTTGTATGTTAAGACTGGAAAATGAGGAATTCTTTCTTGCAATGTATATACGATATCCTAATATAATTTCAGGGTCAGAAAAACAAAATGGATCCTAAATAAAATTTCCTGAATCCTTTGTGACTCTTCTAATCTGCCTTTGTTTCTTTTTCCCTACATGCTGGTATTCCTTTTGCTGCTCACTGCTTTGCCTGCAGATCTCAGAGCAGCCCTGCTGATTCCTTCCCTGACTGACTTAATCCTTGGTCTCACTTCTCTGCAGCTTTCTTCTATTTTAAGTCAGGGAATGGAGGCGAAGTGGGGGAGGGACAGGAAAATCATACAGTCTAACTTCTATAATTTTATGTTTTTACTGCTTGGAATGTATGATTCATGCACTTCCACATTTTGTCTTTTTTTTTTTTTTTTTTTTTTTTTTTTTTTTTTTTTTTTTTTTTTTTTTTTTTTTTCCTAGAGAGACTGGCTTTAATGATCATAAATGACTGCAGCTAGGGAGAGAGCAGGGCCTTGCCAGCTCTCAGCATTCCCAGCCAAATCTCCCTGCAATTGTTTTGATTTCTTTTCAACTGTATAAAGTTCCTAGGTAGGGTGGAGTGAGGAAAACAGAGGCCCTAAGGCCCAGGTTGCTACAGCAGTCTGGAGGAAGATTTTTCTTAGGTAAAATTGCCTGTCCCAACAGTGTGCCTTGCCACCATCTATCATTAGAGTGGTTTTATAGAACAGAAGAGAAAAACTGCATTCCAAACATCTAAGAAAACTCCTGTCTGGACCAACTGAGCTTTGCTCCAAATGAACAAAATTCTGTGAGTGACATCTGCTTTTTGGGGTATCTCCAACTTTGGCTATTCACAAAAAAATAGGGTGTTGGAAACCATCCTGAGATTTCACTGAATTTCACTTTAGGATTTAATTTTCTTCATTTATCAAAGAGGAAGCTTCAGCCTGGATCTTTAAGCATAAGAGGCTGTTGCTTGTTATCCAGGCTATGGACTTAATGAGACTTAAATATGTCCACAATCATCCTAAATAGCCTGAAGTGGCCAGATACACAAAGACAAATGCTTGTTGGTGCCTCTTTTCAGAAGGGACACCCACGGTCACCCCTCTCTGCTTGTCTTTTGTTTGGAATTGCTCTTATGTGGGGGCCAAAGAGTCAATAAGACACCTCTGGATTCAATATGAATGTTAACCATTTCTCTGAGTCTGCAGTTTCCTGAAAGTTCTAAACATGTCTTAGAAACCCCCAGGAACAATTCAAGTTACCTGCAGCTCTTCTTTGTGTCCTTCGTCAAAAGGACAAGAGTCTTGCAAGGGTTCCAACGTGCAACACAAAAAAATCCCCAACAAAACTGAGAAAGAAAATATTGAGTGCCTTTCTCTCTGGATTTCTTTTATCCTCCTGCACTCGTTTTCTAAAGGGACACACATTTTTATTTTCCTCAGGAAATGTAGTTTAAAATCACTTTCTAAGTTTCATTTTTCCTACTTTCCTTAAGATGTATTTTGCACTAAAATCATTAGAATCTGACTCTGTGTAGTTCTCATTTAATATTTCCAGCGAAATAAAAGCCAAAAAAAAGAGAAATAAAAGACCAAAAAAAAAAAAAAAAAAAAAAAAAAAAAAGTCACCCGGTTTTAGATTTCTCTCTCTCCTCCCAGTCATGCCCATGAAAATTCTTTTTCCTTCAATAGCTTCTCTCTGGACCCCCTGCAAGTCTGAAGGGGGCTCAACCTGCAGTGCATCTGGGTACATGCTTTGTATATGTACATGCTTTGACCTAATTCCACTTGGGTCTTGCCAGGTGCATTCCCCTACTTACCACTTTAGCTGACCCTTTAAATTCCTCCAGTGTGCCAGATGTTCCCGAAATTGTGTTCTCCCTGGGTGGATTTTAAGGCAGAGCTCTCCTTCCTCCCAGGCTCAGCCACAGCTGTGAGCTGATGGAGCTGCCTCTCCCCACTGCTGTGAACTTTAATCGGGTTCTAAAGTTTCATTATCACAGTTATCCATTCTGGAAGATATTTCACATTCCCCAAGCCCCAGGCAAGTCCTAACAATCTTGTTTAATATTCTTTTAGGGTTTTTTTCTTTCCTAATTTTTTCTTCCTTTCTCTTTGATGCTGTTCTGCAGGTGCTGAAGAAATACAAGGCTCCAAGGTCTGCCTTTCCCAAGACTGCTGCAGTTTTTAGCTCTCAGCCACCATTCCAGGAGCCACTCTCCTTTTCATGGCCGACAGCTGGTCTTTTTCAGGAATCACTGGCTCACAGTCAGGGAACTCTGATCATATGCCTTGTAAGATTCTTAGTGGCTGACATAATTTGCCAAATGCCAGCTTTCCTTCACAGATTTTTCTGGTCTTTCCAGCTCCACAGATACTTGGCTGCCAGGTATAACTCCCCGTCATTAAAATATAACTTTGGCCGCCCTCATCACACAAACGGGTGCATGGGGATGTAGATAGAGAGTGAAAAAGGAAATTATTTTAATTTTTCGCTTAATTTTGTGCAGGATTAGTGTGCAGGTCATACCAAGATCTCCAATTTCTCATATGTGCTATGCCAATGGCTGGGATCATTAATGAATGCATGTTAGCTAGTGAAAATGCAGTGATGAGAACTGTAGCTGACCCTCTCACTGCAATTATTGCCCATAATAATTAGTTTACTGTAACAGGAATACATTAGGAAGCATGACTGCTACTACATTTGTTTCAGAGCACGGAAGAGCACTGTAATACTCTATGGAGTCTAAGAACACTGCCAAAGGACACAAGTCAATGGTTATTTCCTAAATGCCACGATTTCATCTTGATGACCCTGTACTAGGCAAGAAGTTAAAGTCCCTGTCCTCTCACAGTTTGAATCAGTAGTCTTTTAGGTAGAAAACAGAGGCCATTTAGTGTAGGCAGGGAAGAGTCATTACTTCAAAGATATCCTAAATTTAGTCCTTGCTGCTGTGATGACTCATCCACACATATTGCACTGCAGGAAGTAATGAAAAAGCATCAGAATAATGCAAAGTAATTCACTACTCCTGAAACATCTCTCTGATTACATGTTTTCCCTAGCTCCTTAGCCTAGAGACTCTGACCTTGACTTTCTTATGTTTTTATTGGGTTTTTTACTTGCACCAAAATATTCAGGATGGTCTTAGTACCTCCTCAATGAATCATCATGGTCTAAGCACACAATGAAGCACAAGAACCCAGTATACAGAACACACAGAGGATGCACAATAGGTGGGAAAGGGTTCATGCTCACTCTGTAGGGTTTAAAATTTTAAAAAAGGACATCATCTTGCCATAGTTGAATCCAAATCTGCACTGGCCAGAAGAGTGGGTTTTCCATGGTTGCAGATGAGCAGCTCCTTCTTTGCACAGTTTGCTACAGTGAACAAAATTCCTCTGATGATCTCAAGAATCTTTAAGCCATTAACCATTTCAATCTCTCAGAACGCAGAATTAATTCTATAAAACTAAACTTCCAGTGTTTTCTTTGGTGGAATCAAAGTGTTGAAAACCTTATAATTTTTTGAACCATTGTGTTAGAGCTGAAGAAGGGGAGAAACCATTGGGATGTAGTTTGCCTCACATAACTGGACCAGTCCAGGACCTGCTGGTACCACTCAAGACTCAGTTGAGGGGAAACCTGAGGCCTCCATTCATAAATGCTTTGACTGAGGAATGTTCTCTATTAAATGTTTGTTGTGCAACTTCATCTCCTGAGTCAGTAACTGAGGCTGTGTCAGTGTGATTTCTGCCTCGGCCAGCCCTGGCACCGCTGCAGCGAGGGCACGGCTCAGGAGCCAGATGAACTTTGCCAAACCTTTGGGTCTTGGCTTGGCTGCAGGCATTGAGTGATGATGGCAGCACAGAGAGAGGGAGGCTCTGCTTGAGATTAAACCATTGGCTTTATTTGTCCCACAGTGGGGACACCTCAGTCACAGGGGGCAGCTCAGGCAAAGCCCCCGAGCACCTGAATACAGCAGCTGATAAAGGGGGAGGAACTCGGGGCAGGGTCTGACTTGGGAGCAATTAGGGATAAGCGGGGGATGGCTCTGTAACTGAGTGACATGTAGGGGAACAAACCCGAATACAGTGGGGGGGAAAGCGGGAATTCCATCCAATCACTCTGTGATCCTGTCAGAACCTTCCAGGCTGAAGGTGAGGTCTCAGAGTAACAGACAGGGTCTGGGGGTTACAGAACTCAAGATTGACAGGTAACAGTAACCTGGGGGATGAATCAAATAGTTAAAGAACACAGGGGTACATAGAACGAATCATGTAACAATAAAATAATTCCAAAAACTTAAAAAACACACTGCCACAAGTAACCAAAGTTGCCTACATAAACAGTGACCATTCCAAAAGTCCATTTAGAACCGTGGAATCATAGAGTCATAGAATGGAAGATTGGAATTGGGCTGGAAGGCACCTCTCATTCCAAAACACTGCCATGGGCAGGGACATCTTC
Source organism: Sitta carolinensis (assembly GCA_032173965.1). Classification (NCBI taxonomy): domain Eukaryota; kingdom Metazoa; phylum Chordata; class Aves; order Passeriformes; family Sittidae; genus Sitta; species Sitta carolinensis. Next base: position 6,167,958 of record CM063313.1, on the reverse strand, counting down.
CACCACCCCAGGGTGCTACAAACCCTGCCCAGCCTGGTCTTGGATACTGCCAGGGATCCAGGGACAGCCACAACTTCTACATGCCAGAGCCTTGCTCCCCTTCAAGTGAAAGATTTTCTCCAAACATCTAAGTACTGGAAGACCACAATGAGGTCTCCCTAGAGCCATCTCTTCTACAGGCTGAACTCCATTTCTGTGCAGTAAAACACAAAAATATGCACTGATTTATTTTAGTAACAGTCTGTGAAGGAAGAACAATGGTTCAGAAAATGTTCTTCACAATAATTACAAATGTAATTGCAACAAGTACAGGAATAATTGTTCTTGAGAACAAAAGAGTGACTCCAATCTTTAACCATATACAAGAAAAGTCTATTCACTGCTAGCGCTTCAACATATTCCAGTTCAAATATCTAAAAATAACATCCCTTTCCTGGAAGAGGAATGTGAGCCCTGTGCATATGAGACCAGTTCTCACCTAAATATTGCTGAAGACGCCTTAAAATGAAAATTCTGTAATAAAAGAGAAATTAGAGTAGCAAATTAAATCCTAACAATTCTGACATAAAATCTTCTGCTCTATTGTCACCAACAGTCAAATCCATTACAATGTCCCTCATTCTACTTTGAGCTGAAGTAGCTCACCAGCTTTAAATGGGATATTCTTGGTTAAAAATATTTCATTCCTGAACAAGACAAATTGGGATTAGTCAAAATTACTTGTTTCTGCCCAGTGCACATAATCATAGTATGTTTTAGGTTATAAATATCATGAGACCTCTAGTCCAACTTCAAGGCAGGTACAACATTTAACTCAACCCGGTTCCTTGGGGCTTGATGTTAAAAAATTTCCAAGGACCAAGATTTCACTAACTCTTAGGGGCACTTCTGTCCTTTGATGAGAAATATTTTCTTTCTATCAAGTCAGAACCTTGCCTGGTTAGTTTATGGTTGCCTGAAATGCATGCAGCCTGCCTTTTCAGAAAGACTCTGATACTGTCCTGATAAATTCCTCTATGGTTTTGGAATACAGAGTTCAGTGTGGAAAATAGTACACTTCTGCATAAAGCGTTTAATAGTTTCAAAACAAAATGTTTTCATATTTCAAAATGGCATATTGTCACTAAAGAGACGGGGGGAAAAAAGGAAATTATACAGTTTGGGTCATGTGAAGCTTTTAATTTCAACCAAAACAGTGTTTTGTTTTGCTGTTTTTCTCTTGGGCACTAAATTGAAAAAGTAGATATTCACAAACCTCTAGATAAGCTCTCTGTTTATGGTGATTTATGAACTGCTGGTGGAAAATTGGTGAAAGTTATTTTCTGTTAGCTAAATAGAAAAACACAACCTTCAATCCAGGACTATGAAGACCTGTAATTTGGAAAACACAACATGTGATAGAAATGGATTATGGTGCTATTCCATTCAGATGCATGACTTCACTGTTTCTCTTAACTGTGTCCTTTTAATGTGGATTTAATAACATCAGGCACCAGAAGGAACTAAGTCCTTTTCAAATTGAAGAACACATGATGTTTCCATAACTGAGCCTTTTAATTGCTGAACGAGGAGCAAAGCTCTTTTCTGCCTTGGATTGGAAAGTGTTTTCATTTTATGTGTGTAATGACAGAATGTATAGACTTCGTGTCTGGGTGTAGGGATGGAAAGTAAATTCTAACATACTTTGAAGTTTATTATAGTGGCACTGTGGAGGTTCCTCCAGTAACACTGCAAAACTGTGCTTCCATTTCCTCATACTCTTTCCAGGATAAAGGGATAATCCCTTTTTTTCCTACAAATGTATGTTTGCATTATAAAGTGTTTCACAAACGGCTTATTTTCAAAACTGGGATTCTTTACTTAGAAAATCTGAGAGCAATGACATCCTGGCCAGTTCCTCAGTACAATAATGACACAGGGAACATAGTGGCCATTGACTGTGGAAAAGGGTGGAACAAATGATACTGTCTGGGTTTTCAGGAAGTTCTTAGAAACTGAGTACAAATGTTTGCCCCACTTTGCAAGTTTCACTCAGGGTTAATGCTGGTGGGACCCACAAAGTGGAAGAAACGAAGTGCCTAATTTTATTGAATTCAAAACAGCAGCAGCTGCTGAACAACAAATGATCTTCAGTCTGGATGTACTCACTCACACAGAGGAGCAATGGAAGGAAAAGGACTTTGTTTCCAAAATCGCGTGATGCCATGGGCAGACAGATATTTGGATTGTGGGAATCACATATATTGTGGATTAAGAATAGTGTTCCAGCAATATTTTTTGTCCAGTTCCTACTGTGGTTGTTGGAGCCTAAGACTGATTTATGCAATCCAAAATTAGATCTCAGATGACACAAGGAAAGATCACTGTAGAAAGTCTCTGGGGGCATGCTGATTTTATACTTTCACTTATCATTTGCTACCCCCATGTGTTAAAGTAAGGGGACCAGAAACAAGAGACCTTTGACTTAACTCAGAGTGACCATTATGACTTGCTTCCTTTTTATCGCCTCGTATCAAAAGTGCCACACAATTCTTGTGTGCTGTACAGTTTACAGAGTGTGTGACTGCTCTGTTGTAGGGAAGAGGGGATGTGTTTGACAACTCCCATCGACTGGGCACAATCCTGGTCTGCAAAATCACTGGCTGAGAGTTGATTTACATGCAACATGCTAGGTCTGGAGCCCTAAGTGGGTGTTATTTGAGCAGCACAGAAAACAGGGTGTTTTCCAAATACAGAAATTGCCTAAAATATTTCTGTGTGGGGACAGCTGGCAGGACTACTATCCTGGCCAGGTTTCTGTCTCCACTGCCACTGCTCCATCAGGGAAGAATCTGAGGCAGACCAGTGCCTTCTGCACAGCTGCTCTACAGGACCAATGCCTCCTCCTGCCTACTGCCTGCAGCAGCCTGAAGTGACTCAGAAACTCCAGAAAAGGAAACATTTTATTTGCTGCTGTGAAGTTTAAGGGGACACTAGCTTTTGCCCCAGGGAAAAATTCACCTCAAATGCTTCTCACACTTGCAAGATTTCCAACGACTCAGATCAGCAAGACAGATTTTCTTCCATGTTCAGTCAGATCTCTAACACTTCTCCAGAATTTTAGAAGTCTGTGCTCCATACAGTACTCAGGAACTGGTTCACCACTGTGAAGAGATTTTAAGTGCCCTTTAACTCTCCCATCACTCTTTTGTGTGGTATGTAATGTGTGATGCTAAAACTACTCCCTTTCCTTGTCCCCAACTCATATCTCATCAACTTCCAACCCAGGAAGTACTTATGCATATCCTCCTTCTTTGAAAAGAACTTGGGTTCCAGACAATATACAAATAAATAAATAAAAAAAAAAATAAATAAATAAATAAACAAACAAACAAACCAAACAGCCAAACACCAATCCCTTTACCAGATCTGAGCTCTTCACCTTGGGTAAATGAAATTTTTATTGAACAGCAGAGGGCTCGTGGAACTTATTCCACGGGTGGGGTCAGCCTTGGCCAGATGAAGGTGATATATCCATTAAACACAGAACAGTAGAATAAGCAGGGAAAGGTAGAGGAAAGATGTATGGATATCAGGACTACTGCTAGGATAATGTGGCAGACAAATTTTCTGTTCAGGGCTTTTTCATTCTTTTCATGGCCAGCTCATGAAACAAGTCATTCACCCTGAATTTTGGCACTTCAGTTGTGGTTATTCAATCACATAGGTTTTTCCTGCATGCAATGAGGAGACAAGAGGATGAAGAGAGTACCATATACATAAATAAATACAGTAGATCAGCTCATGGAGATTTCCTGACTCCACGGGTTGCAGAAGATCAGTGATTGCAGGTCAACCCACTTTTGGGCAGATGAAATTAAAACTAACATGTATTCCTATCAACCTCTTGCCAATTGCTCTGAAAGTGAGATAGCACAGAGTAGAAATGAAGGAATAAACGTTAAAAACGAAGATGGATATATAAGTAGGGTCTTACTGATGTGGAAAAAAACCCATCATTCCTCATCAAGGCTGGTCTGTGGAGCAGGATACAGCATAAGCATTGATACTCACACTTGCTCTTTAGGGTAAGTGTGCAGCTTAGTCCTTCTTGTTTAAACGTTACAGCCACAAAACTAGCTAATAAATTTCTGTCTGACAAGCCTGACAGAGCAATAAGTAAAAACAGGAAGGCATCTATTACATATTACCCTGAATTTATCAGCTTTGCCTTCGAAAGGGGAAATAACACAAAGCAAATTGTGGGAAGTTTTTTTATCTGCTAGAAAAATATGCCCTGTGCCCCAGTCAAAAAACAAGCTGTTGTGAAGTAACCATATTATTTAAAGACACAAGTCAAACAGGAAGAGGAAAACCAAACAAGCATGGCTTGAAAATTTCCCACAAGTGAGCTCTTACAGTCAGAATGCAGTGATGGAATTGCTGACAGAGCCTGAGCTGCAGGGCAGGCATGAGGTTTTCAGTGCCAGAGGGATAGAGAAAGGGAATAAAAGGGATTCTCTTCTCGTTTGAATATTTGTCTCTGGCTCTACATTTGTGATATTTTCTTTATTACTATTTTTTTTTAAGCAAATCAATGTCAGCAACTGAGATTTTATCTTTCCCTTCAAGGTGAGATCACTTTTAAACATCAAGATGTGTCTGAAATACCACAAGTTACTGATGCAAGGAACCACGGGCAAGGAACCATGGATAATTTAGCCACATTCCTTTGAAGCACTTCAGTTTATGCATAAATTTAGGCAAACTGGAATTAAAAATGAAGACTGTGTGGGACTATTGGATATTTTAGGTTGGATGGATATTTTGAATTTAGGATTACTGTGAGCCTGAGAGCTGGTGAAATGGGTTATATGGAAAACTTGTTGGTTGGAGCCATCAAGCCACATAAAAAGAACCTGCTGTCTGAGAAATACAAAGGTAGAAAATATGTCTGTGTAGCTCACCTGCTCCTGGGATAGCCCCACTTTTCACTCCAAACTCTGCTTTCAACTTGACAACAGAGCTCATACTTGAAGTCACATTCCTTATTGCAGTGCCGAGGGGATTTTTTTGGATATTGGTTTTGTGTTTTGTTTTTTGTTTTTTGTTGGTTTTTTTTTTTTTTTCATCTTCAAACCCCATCCTCAGAATAGAAACATTTATAAGCAGCAAGCTGACAAGCACTAGCACTCTGGATTTTTGTTTGCTTTATCTTACCCAAAGACACCACTTTGCAAATCCCCAAGATTTGCAAACGATCCCTGATGAATCATCTCTATTCAAAAGAATGAGATGTTAAAAGCGTTTTCTTCAGCAGCAGAGTTGCCAGATCACTTGCTGCACATTTTCCTACGTGCAGAAGCCTGTTCAAAGGATATATTCCAGCACATCTTATGTAAAGTAAATTAAGACAGTAACATTAAATTCTGTAGGATTTTAGGTCAAAAAGGTTATTACGATTATCAAGAACAACCTATGGTAAATGCTCACTTGACTATATAATTTTCTATAATATTCAAATCTACTCTATAACATTCTACTCCATAATATTCTATTCTATGTTATACTCTATAATATTTTAATACACATCATATTCTAGACCATACAATATTCTATAATATTATCCAGAGATTCCTGGATTAGACAAAATAATTTCTTCTCACATGTTTTGGAAAAATCAAAAAAAATCAGTAACTTGTCAGTATAGCATAACTTATATAAAAGAAACAGCTTCATTTTAGAGACTGAATTGAAAAGACATGAGCTAATTTTGGCAAATGACACTGGTTTAATAATTTATACTAATCTCAATTTCAAACTGGATGTCAGATTCCAGTCCAAATTCCATTTTTTATTCCCATTTGATATTATCATGATTTCAGTGTCCAGTTTACTGCACCTTTCTTTGCTGTACTAGGCATCACAACATCTATAGATTAGTTTTAAAAGTCTTTTTCAAATTACTAGGAAGAACACCTCCCCTCATATACACATCCCAGCTCTGTCATACAAAGAATCTAAATCAAAAATGAAAACAGGTATTTGGCCCAGGAATCAAAGTCCATGTATTAAGATGAGTACTAAATTATATTTTGCAAGAGGCACTGGAAATCTGAGTTTATTTTAGAACTGGCATTGCCAGGAGGTTATTTTATAAATGTATTCCTTTCCAGGGAGCCTTCCCATGCTCCTAAACAGAAGTAAAACCATGCAACACAGAACAGAAGGTCATAAATAACTTGGCTGACAATTTTCTTAGTCTACGTTTTCACATTTGTCGGGCTGCTCTGACAAGATGTATAGCCATGTAGAACCAAATTAATACACAGGGAGGCTTTGTCATTAAAGAAATGCAAGCTGATTTCTTTCATTATGACTGTCAGGAGAGCTGCATTTGCTGTGCAAACAGCTACAGTGTTCTCTGAGCTAATATTGCTGTGGCACATGGCTAACCCGTAGCAACCTGGATCCTGAAACTGAGGCAAAGCCTTTGTTGAAATCCTAGGGGTAGAAACTGCTTCAAATCCAGGTGCTTCATGGCAGAACCAAGTGTAAACTGAAAGGCATAACATACATTCATCCTGCTATTAAAGCAACACATTAAAAGGAAAAGAATGAGGAAAGAAAGACATAAGAAACCTTGAGGATTTTCATCTTACTAACAATTCAAATATTGTGCCTGATGTTACATGTGACCAGATTTTTATCCTCAAATCGAAGATGACATAAAAACATTTCCTGGAGGAGAAGCTCAAGTCAGATCCTGATGTCGAGGACTCAGTATAAAACAAACAATTTGGTCCAGTACCTCTGCTCTGACCCTGGCTCAGGAAGAGATGTAAACACATGCCTCACTCTGCCTGGGTGCACTAAGTGTCCTTGCTGCATATTTTCCTGCCAGCTGCTGTACAGAAACACACAGGCAGAAAGTCAGAAACCACAGAATAATATGCCCAGAGCAGAGCTAGCTTCCCTTCAATCCCATGGGAAGAAAGTCAGTGAATACACAGCTAAACACTGTAAAACTGCAAGGTACACCAGAAAGACCCAAACTAAGGAGTGCTGGAATTCTGATTAATCCAGGCCTTCTGAGACTTGCCCAATTTTTCAGCAGCAGTAGAAAAGTGCACAAGAATTTATAGAGTTGTTAATGCAGTCTGAATCCCAGTCTCAGTGATTCAGATGGGATGAACTCCTTTATCTAGTGGGTATCTTTGATTCAGAGACTTGGGAGAAAAACTGCAAAGGCAGATTTGAGAGCTAGAGTTTAGCTGAAATAAAGCCTCTGCAGACTCTGATTAGTGGTGGAGTGTTCAGACCAAGCAAATCTCTAGTTTCTTTTTCATTGGTTTAATTCCTTCCTCCTCTGAGGGAGGAAAAACAAGAAAAAAATATTTTTTTCATGGTGTTTTGGCACTTCTGTTTCCTGTTGTGGACAGAACCTAGAAGCTAAGAAACTTGTGACTTAAACAATTGAAGTAGTACTGGAAAAATCAAACAGGAAGAGAGATCTAATTTTTTTTAACAGTGAAGGCAATTAATCACAGGAACAGCTTTGCCAATGGATGTGGTGGATTTACCATTCATGCCAGTCTTTAAATTGAGTCTGTCTTTCCTTCTAAGTGTGATTACTCTAATTTAGGACATTGGTTTTAACACAGGAAACACTGGTTAAAATATTCTGGTTTAACAAGGTTGTTACAAAGATCCCCCAGGTCTGAAGACTAAGAAAATATTTATAAGACAGATTTCAGGACACATTCTTTCACAGACAACATGGATGTGGAGGACAGGGAGAAGAGAGGTGCATACATCCCAAACTTGGACTATCTTCATAAATAGGACACTTCACTGAGAGAAAGACCAAAAGATTCCAGACTTTGTTTCAGGTCAGTTACAGGCAGGGGCTGAAACAAGTTCAATTTCTGTAGCTTCCTTATCTGTGCCTAATTTACTAGACCTATGGGCAGTCCAGATGTGCAATGTGGCACTTTCACTTCAGGAGGGGTTCATGTTAGGAAAAGCTGAATACAAATGAAATTTATTTTCAGCTCCACAGTTAGATGTCTGGCTAGTTGCTTGTCCTTGAGTGCAGTTTTGACTTCTTTTTCTGGGTATTCATTGTGGCTGTTTCAGGCATCTCACTGCTGCTGGCCACAGCAACTTACACTGAACCATAACAGAATGGTTTGGGTTGGAAGGAGCCTTAAAGACAATCGATATCCACCCTTCTGCCATGGCCAGGGACACTTTCCACTAGACCAGGTGGCTTCAAGCTCTGTCCAGCCTGGCCTTGAACACTTCCAGGGATGGTATATGTGTCTTCACACATATCCTTTTAGCAGAATCCTGAGTTTCCAAGTCACAGCTGCATGCTTCACAAGGCACAGAGCCTAGGATAACTGTTGTTGTTCTGTAATTTCAAGTAAAAAAATCACTAGAAATACCCTTTTGCAGGTATTTAAAAGCCAGTTACTTCAATAGCAGTGAGGTGTCTAGACACCTTTAGCACTCTGACTTGGAAACCATAAAGATGTACCTGTTGGCCTAAAAAACACTGATTTTTTTATCTTGTGATAATCTGATTTTTCTTTGCAGAGAGCAATCTGTTCAAAGTAAATATCTGCAAATGCACATAAGAGTTTGCATGAACTGAATAACTGGTGCATTGTGGATCAAAGCTATCTTTGGACAGAAATCCTTCCCATATCTTAAACATAGTTCCAGTAAAGAAATGTTCATCTGCACAAAAGCACCTGCACACAGAGTAATAGAGGGAGGAAAGACTTTCAGTTTCACTAGAAACAGATTTGCCTGTTTCTCCTGTCAGAGAGTAAAAAAAAAAAAAAAAAAAATAAAAAAAAAAAGGAAAAAAAGAATAGAGCTACTTTATGGAAACATCTGGGTGAAAGAGAACAGGAGGTGTCAAAAAAGTCAAAATAACAACTCGTATCACATGGTTTTGATGTGAATGTTTTTGACACATTTATCATACTTGCCATTCTGGAGGAGTAGGGTTAGATGTATGCCAGGTAAAAAAAGAAACAGTGAGAGACCTCTCTTTTTTAGAAGGAGACAGCCTCACTTAAGGAATCTAAATTGCATTTCTGAGCATTACAAATCAGCTGTAAATGCAATTTTACGGTTGTTCTAGGGAGAAAATGTGGGTGGAGCAGACAGTAAGAAGAGAGAAAATAGGCAAATTGAGAAATAAAGACACAGACTAGTTGTAACAAGCTCTGGAGTGCTCTAAAGTAAAAGTTTCCTCTGATCTCATTAATCTTTTCTAAAACTCACAGCATTTCTTTTCCACCAAGTCCTTGTGGCTGAATACTTCTTTTTCTACCATCTTTGAAACACCACATTTTTATGAACACTTAAACCAAAAAAATGAGCCATATATTTGCACAAGCTTCATTTTTTTCCAAAACTATTTGTAACTATTTCACATCTACGTAGCCCTTGCAACCACAGTACCTAAACATCTGTCTAAAGGCAGAAATAACAGTATGTTGGTGATAAATGGGGAAGGAGGGGTTTTACACTAAGATGACAAGTGGAGAGTATTATAACCAAGTGATGTTCATCTGTACAATCTATATTTTAAAAATCCATTATACTTTTCACTCTAGAATGACCCTGCTGGAGCAGGGAGGTTGAAACAGAAAATGTTTCTTCCAAACTTACCTGTTCTATAATATTTATCCTCAACATCTGACTTGAATAAAAGCCACAGGGCCCACCTTTACCATGAAATAAATTAAAAAGAAAGTGTAAGAACTAAAACCACCAAATTGGTAACTCTCTTTTGACTCAGCCTTGGAGCAAGGCAATGAACTTGCTGCAAGACAATTTCTCAACTTTGAGATCTCCAAGCAGCAGTAGAAGTGAGCCACTGTCATAACCCCTAGGCCAGAAACTGGTCCTTGGCTTCTTTTCTTCTGAACTACAGACTTATCAATGACTCTCTCAGGTGTGCATGGCTCTCAGCATCCTCCTTAATTTTCTTGCAGGCTTTCTTCTGTTTAGAAAAAACCAAAAAAATGTCTTTTCATTAGAGAGAAGGAAAATTTGTTTCTGTGAGAAATGTCTGTGCAAACTAAAGGTTACCACAATAAAAAAGCATTTGGCAGGGTTCTCCCTGAAAGGGAGGCAGAGGATGGAGTGGAGGAGTGCAATGTCAGAGATGGAGATGAGGAGACAGAGTTAAAGAACACTGCAGAAAAAAGAATCAAACCTCTGACTCTGGAAACTATTTATCACTGGTTTTTGTTTTTGGGTTTTTTTTCTTGGGAGTGTAACAAGGCCAGCATTTCATTCGGCATGTCTATATATTTTCCATCTGGGTGCTATTTTACAAAGAGTGGGATTTATTACAATTTCACTTCATTAGAGCTCATTTACTTCATTACTACAGTATCCAGTGAAGAGCTGTATTTTCCTCCTGATCAAAGAAGAGGTTTGACTGTTGTTTCTTTTAAGTCCTTCTATGCAAAAATACTTCCTTTTTACTGTAAGTTCCCTTTTTGCTTCATTCTACTAAAACTAAAAATAAAATTAACATAAAAATTTGGAAGCAGAATTTGCTTGTTTACCTTTTTTAATTATTTTAAATTTTATTTAAAGGAGTATGGTTTAAACAAAATTCATGACAAAGATTTCTACTTAACAAAAAATTAATTTGGGATCTTTTTGCCAAATTCCTGTTTCTCACCTCAGTTGTTTACAATGTAGGTGTTCACATCTTAGTCAATCATCCCAGAGATGTAGTTCATACAGTCTATAGAGCTTGCAGAGTCTCATGTAACAAATAATTACTTCATTTACCATACTGCCAAGTCTTCTTCCAAATATCCATACAACCTAGGATGGTTAAACCCAGGTGCAAAAATATATTTACAGATGACTTAAGCACCCTAGCTAAACCAGAGTCTGACTTCTCCTTTTAATAGGCTTCCCTCACAGGTGTAGGGGAACTTAAAAAGACATTTGGAGTCCTATAAGTTGATTTGAAGTTGTTTATCTCTTTCACTGCATGTTTGGAGGTCCTGCAGTGACTATTCCAAGGCCTTTGGAGCAATAAATTTTTCCACTTGCAGTCAGTCAAGTAACACTTTTTCAGGAAAGCATTTCTGGGAGGAAATCTACACTAGCTGCAGAATCATGGAGTCATGAAATCATTAAGAACAGAAAAGCCCTCTGACATCACTGAGTACAACCACTAACCCAGCACTGCCAACCCATCTCTAAACCGTGTCCCCAAGTGTCACATCTACAATTCTGTCAACACTTCCAGTGGACAATGATTCCTCCACCCCCCTGAACAGCCTGTTCCAGGATTTAACAACCTTTTCTATAAAGGAAGCAACCCTAATGTCAAATCTAAACCTCCTGTGGTGGTAAGGGAGGCTGTTTTCTCTTGTCCTGTCTCTTGTTACTTGGGAAAAGAACACTATTCCCACCTGGCTGTAACATCCTGCTGGGGAGTTGTAGGGAATAATTGTTCAGAGAGAGATTAAGAGCATATTTACTCCTCTGAAAACTGCAGATCAAGAGCCTTGACTCACTTTGATGAAATATATTAGACACAGACATCCCAATCATCAGCAGAGAGAAACGTGTGTTTTTGAAATGGGCACGGTGCAAGCCTTTGGGGCCTAAGGAATTGTGCACACCAGGGAAAGAAGCACCCACCAGTGTCTGAAATGCTCTCCTGAAGCCCATGAGTGGGATTGTCATGTGTAGACTACAGCTTGTGTTGCACGTTATTAGAGAAAAACTCCCCATTCAAAAACTTTTAACAGCAGAAATAAGAAGAAACAAAACTCTCAGACAACTCCATCTTGCTTCATAACAGATAAGGAAACAAAGGGTCATGTTCCAGCTTTCTGACTTTCAGAGTGATGGTGCCTCTGTGTGTCTGGGATGTAATCCAGGGAAAACAGAAGGAAAAAAAATGCTGTAAAACACTTACAAAGGTGTCTTAGAAGTATTATTCATTAAATAAACAGAAGCAAGGATTACATTTTGCTAGAGAAGGAAAAGAAGTCCCACTAGTAGTCATTTAGTTCCCAAGGTCACCATTTGTTCTGTGAAGAGTGTCCATGCCTGGTTTTATATTGTGTGTGTGTATAAAAACATATACATTGAATTAAATTAAAATTCTACATAAACACATGCTGCCCATATAATAATACTATACAATAAATACAACATTATTATATGATTACTATAGGATATGAAAGTGTTCAAAACCAGGTTGTATGGGGCCCTCAGCAACCTGGTCTAGTGGGAGGTGTTCCTGTCCATGGAAGATTTTGCAAAAAGTTGATCCTTAGGGTCCCTTTCAACCCAATCCAAACTATGATTTTATGTTTAGTATATAATATTAATAATATATTTATATATATCGAAACATATCAAAACGTTTTAGCATAAGGTGCCTATTTTAAAGTCAAGGTGGTATTGCCAAAAGAAAGTAGACAAACAAGGAAACACCATTAAAAGTACTGAAAGGCAAAATATTCCTTCTCCTTATAATGTTTGGGATGCTTTTGACCTTGTCTGCAATCAAGTGAGCAAACAAGACACAGTCTCTTGACATTTGTTTGCAAAAGAAGTCAAGGTTGTGTCTCCCAGTGAAAGAAATGGGGAATAAAATACAAATTAAATTTATAAATTAACAAGAGGTCACTGAATGGGAGTGTAGAGATCTCTATTGCCTCTCACAGTGCAATGCAGGTTTATTTTCTGGGCCCCTTCCTTAGTCAATTGAATCTTCATAGTGCTGTGCCCACCCTCCCTGAGCTCAGGGTGGCATCTGTGACTTTTCTCAAAAACTTCCTTAGCTCTCAACAGAACAGAGCAGGCAACAGACATCAGGCAGACATAAAACTTACAGGGTGTTACTCAATAAATTATATATAACTGACTCAATCCAAGAGGAAAAGACATGCCCAAAATGTAAGTTTCTCTGTGAGATTAATACTTCTGCATTTCAACACCCAAATCTCTTAAGTGTTTAAGTGGGATATTAGGGAAAAATTCTTCACAGAAAGGGTTGCTACATCCTGGCACAGCTGCCCAGGGCAGTGCTGGAGTCCCCATCCCTGAAGGAATTTAAAATCTTGAGGATGTGGCCCCTGGGAACATGGGTTAGTGATGGGCATGGCAGTACTGGTGGAATGGTTGGACTGGATCATAGAATCATGGAAATTTTACGGTTGAAAAAAGGCCAAGTCCAACCGTGATTTTATCCAATTTGGTCCAGCCTAAAATTCTAAGATTCTTGCTTATAATAATTACAGCTAGGTTAGCTTTAGCCTTTCAAGGTGAAGTGCAGATGCCAAGCTAACCAGCTTCCAGCTGGCTTCCTGAGATATTCAAAACGTTTTAGACAGGACTGCACACTGCTGTGCACATGACCTTCCTGGGTCCAAGTTACTGAAGAAAATTATTTAATCTAGGGAATAAAGGTAAACATAGATTCCTTTCAAGTGTTGAAAAATGAAAAGCCATTTTCTTGCTTGAAAGTGTAAGCTTTGTAGCTACAGATGAGGGAGAATTTCGACTAAGAAAAAAGCAAGTGAGATATTATGAAGTTGGAGAGCAAAATAAATATATATTATTTTCCACAATTCTTAGATGCACCAGTAAAACTCCTTCTTTCCAAGGAGACACTCAGGCATGCAGGGGTTAACATCACTTCTAGCCACCTGACTTTACAGCTGAAAACTGAGGAATTTGTGCACACTTATGCATGCAACAAACAGACACTGGCATTATAATCTCCTCAGGGACAGCCAACTGGGAGAGACAAATTTAGCAGTGTACTTCTGGCTTTTTTACATAGAGTAATGCCATTAAACTCGACATCATGTAGACAATGAATGTTACAACAAAATACTGGTGCTGTTTATTAGCTCCCCGACTATTTTTTTTTTTTTTTTTTTTTGAGAGGAAGCACATGTCACATTTGTTTCAGACAACTGCATTGGGGTCCCACAGCTCTGATTAAATATGTATCATTTGTTCAGCTGCATCAGAGTCAGTTTTGGTCTACATACACATTTCGTTAATATTTTAAATAGGAAAAACAACAAAGAGAGGAGAAATTAACAGTTGCTGAACTTCTCCAATTACCGCTAATCACATTTACACCCTGGGGTTTGCAGAATTAGAAATCAATTGGTGGCTTCCTCTTTCTACAGCAGGCAGTAAATGTGACAATTTAGGGAAAGGACTAGAAGACAACTCAATTCAACCTGGATACCCTTGTAAGTGCCACCCAGTGAATTTATTGCTTTGCTGTTTGATGTGACACAAAGATTATTATATGGCATCATTTACTAAAATGATAAATCATTGTGTGTGATTGATACCAAAAAAATGTGGCAAAATTCCTTTTTATATAAAAATATTTTTTTCTTTTCTTTTCAAATATTTGGAAATTGCATCCCAAGCGAAATTCTGCGATGAAGTCTTCCTGGATCATTTGTTGGTCGTTCACCTTTTCCTTTCAAGTCTGTAAAAAATTGCTTCTGAGAAAGAGCTGCTCCAAATGTGATTTTCTCTGGGGTTTTCATGGGGTTTTTGTTTGGGGTTTTTGTTGGGTTTGCTTGGGGTTTTTTTTGTTTGTGGTTCTTTTTGGGTTATTTTTTGGTTTTTTTGTTTGGGTTTTTTGGGGTGTTTTTTTGTTTGTTTATTTTTTGGGTTTGTTTGTTTGTTTGTTTTGGTTTGGTTTTTTTGTTTGTTTGTTTGTTTTTTTGAGGACTTTTCCCATCATCTAGTGTTGATTTAGCAGCACCATATTGGTTAGAGGATCACTGTCAGTGTCACTTAGTATGATCTTTAATCGAAGAACTTCTTCTTTAGAATTAATATAATCTCAAATTGGCTATGCACATGGTTTTGAACATCATAAATGATGAACCAGCAGGGTCAAGTGGTCCAAAGCTGCTTATGATTCCTTAATCTGGGAAAAGCCTTAGCTGGGGGTTGTTAAATCACATTTTGCAATGAGTGCATGAATACATGCACATGCTCACAATGAGATTGTTGCAGAGCTAAACTCATTTATTTTGTTCACAATTAAAGGTGGGAAGAGAGGAGATCATCTGAGCAAAAATTAGTATTTGGGGAAAGAAAACAACCCTGAGGGTAGTTCCTTCTACAGGGAAGCTCAAGGTAGAATAAACTAATATGCCTGGTAAAAGGCATTGATATGGAGCAAAAGCCTCATCTAGTTGAGCTTTTTAATTTTCAAAATGGGATGAAAGTCCTGTTTTCTAAGAGAATATGCAGTCTGAAAACTTTTAGAGTCTTTATCTATACATGTGTTTGTAGTCTTTTGTACAGCCTAGAGACAGAATGAAATGAAAAATGATGGTGAGTTGAGAAGGAAGGATGACCCAAACAAACCTTTTAAAACTTGAAATTCACTTCATGGACATCCTGATTTGATATAAAAAGACATACAAACAAGCAAATAAATACCCAAAATTAAAAAAAAAAAAAAAAAAAAAAAAAAAAAAAAAAAAAGACAAGTTCTTTGTTCATTTGAACTTTTTAATCTACTACTCAAGAAACCCACAAACTTTATTAGAGTTTCTCTTAAATTATTCTATAAATAAATCCACTGCTAAAATTCAAGGCATCTGATATAAAAATTGTGTCATGAAATGTTTAGCCAGTAAAATAGTCCTCATGCTATCTGTCAAAAAGTCACTCAAGAAACAATAATCATGTCCCCAGTAAAATAAGTTATATGACAGATACTTCTCTGCAGTTTAAGCAACTCTTAACAAGATTGTTCTTATGTTGAAAAAATTTTATGTGATTACTTTAAAAAATATACAACTGACCTTTTGCAAATTCAGAGAATTTGAGTGTCAATTTCAGATAAGCAAAAATTTTATCAGGCCTATTTCCTTGAATCAGGTTTGGTTTTGTTTTTTTTTCCTTAGACATTATGCAAAATAGTGCTTTTTCTTTGATCCTTTGGACCAGAATTAGATGGTTGAAAAACAATTTGTCAATTATACTTTTTATAGCAATTGAATAAACTGTAACTGAGTGCACTGAAAGATTCTTATTTTTAAGACTACACACTGGATCCATGATAACATTTTAACAGCATACACAGTTACATGATTTTTTTAATCATGTGCAAAGGATAAAATACATGTCAGAGAAACTGCTGAATAATTTAGAGTTAATTATGTGATTGGAAGTTCAGAGGTTTACTCAAATCTAAGGCAGTTTTGTGTTTTCTCATTCTTAAAAAGTCAACTCTGTATGTTAATTTCATAGTGTCTGTGGGTCAGGAACACCATCTAAAATTCATGTGTGAAGCAAGCTAAAGACACCAAAATTAAAGCAACCAAAAGAATATTTGTGACTTACTTTATAACACAATGATGAGACAATATGGATGCTTTGCAAAACATATTTGCAAATCGTCCCATATTAGCTCTAATTATGACTTTTGTTCTCAGAAGAGGTGGCATAGTCTACCTAAATATTTGAGTAGAGCTCAGTGTTTTTTTGTTCTCTATTTATTAAAATGTTCATGAACATTTTTGAATCTTTCAGCAAACCTAATCTCATCACAAAGCTTACTGTTTCTGGGGGAGGGGGCAGTGATTGTGCAGTCCACATTTTTTGTCATTTTTTCATGTTTATATAGGATTCTGGATCCTTGATATGATACAACATACTTATGATGATCATCAAGAACCTTTGTCTTGCTGTTTCTAATTACAGCTAGACAACTAAATTCAGTGTTTTACTAAAAAAATAAATAGAGAATATCAGGACATATGCAGAACAAGCTTCTGATTCCACCCCTGCAGCTATGTGACATATTCCTTAGAGACCAGGATTCATCTCACCAAACTTTGGATTCATTATCTGTTTGTCTAATCCAGAGTTGCACATCTCAGCTTCCTCTGCTGTCATGGAGGAAAAACACCAAAACTCACACAGGCATCTTGCTGGGGTGTAATAAACTTCCCAATAAATGTCTCATTTTTTATAGGATGCTTTTTTCCCTTTAATTTCTTTCTGCTATTAGTACTGAGCCTGGAAGCATACCCTGCACCACGTCTGACAGCAGTGAGATTTTTGGCCTTTCTTACCTAGGAAGTGAAGCACTTTAACCAGCAGCCAATTGTCGAGGCAAGTCCTTTGAACTCGTGGGTTTGATCCTGGAAACTGGCAGGGATCTGAATGAGCTCACAACCCCAGTGGGAGGAACACTCTTTTACAAAGCTTGGGCTGGTGCCATCGAGGACCATAGATGTGATGACTGTGTTTTGTTAATGACCCTACTATTCTCCTAGGAGCAATATTGCTGAGTCTTATGAGTCAATGCTTTCTAGTAGTAGCCTTACTATTTATATTTGGAATTGCAGAAATGAAGCAGTCAAAACTTTAAAATCCAGCTAAGGAAATAGAAAGCTGGGAGGAAAAGCTTTAACCTAAAGTTAGATTTTCCTTTTAGTTTTGTTTGTGTTGATACAAGGTGATGCGTTGTTCACAAATGTGTGTGTCTCTAATACTCTCTTTTCAGTTTATGATGTTGTGTCCCTGACCAGAGGTGACACTTTGGCAGGATTCTTATGATTTTTTTGCAGCAAGTTACAGAACGGCCAATAAATAAAAATAATTACTCTCTCGAGATATTAAACAGGCAGGTTTTACAGGCAGTAACTTCACACACAGTCAGAACCAGGTCAGTGCATGGAGTAACAGCAACCCCTTTTTTCAAATTATTTGAGCCAAGTTTCCATGATTGTGGTACATATCTCCTCACCTTTTCAGTTTTTCTGGTGCTACCAGCCTTGAGAGAGTGGCTGGAGGTACGGAGGACATATGAACATGAATCACTGGAAAAAAATTCAGATACCTCCACACCAATGCCAGCCTCAGAAATCACATCCTTGGGGGTAAAATAACTCTGAGAGTTGTCCAGGAACTGTCTAATTGAATGACTAGAGGTATGTTTTAGAATTTTCAATATAAATGCAGGCAACTTCTGTGTTGCCTCTGCTCTGAATTAGTTAGATGGCGTGTTTAAAGGTACAATCCATGTCCTAATAATCTCATAGTCCAAACAGACAGGTTACTTGCAGTATAATTCAGTACCTTGCCCTCTTCACTTCATGCAATCAGTTTCCCTTCCCCTGGTAAAGTGAATACAGGTTTCTTGCCTGGCTAATTAGCTGTGAACTGCTTTCTACCATCACATCTTCAAGCTTACCCCTTAAATATTTTAAGCATGTTAGTGAGATAATGAGTAAAGATTTCAGATTCTCTTCATTTTCCAGGTGGAAGAACTGAGGCAGAGAAATGTTAAGGTTATGCCTTATCTAGCTTTAAAAGTCTCAGAGATAGACCCCTAAGTCATTTCAGACCACCTTTACAGCCATAATGCAGCTGCAGAAAGCAATTATTCAATCCTCCTTATGGTGATGTGCATTGTACCCTCACTTATATTAATTACAAAAATCTATTTTCATCAGAGTGTAAATGCACACCTATACTGCATGTGAATGAAAGTGTAATCAAAGTAAGTGTGTGACTGAAGTGATAGCTTATATTCCTTAACAATATTTCAAAGTAGGCAATTTGTCATCTGAAGTCTTTCTGTTAAATTTTACCCATCACCATTATTTAGGGACAAAAATAAACTCCTGAAATACATCTTGAAGTGGGTGCATCTGCTTGGATTAAGCCAACCCAAGTTATAAACTAGGTGGGATAGGTTCAGAAGCTGTTGGGTTTTTTTGTTTTTAGCCATTAGAAAAGAACAGAACTGTTGGTAGTTACCTTGTAGAAGATATTGGGAAAAGCCAAGGGCTCCTGTGAAGGCATTGCACTATAAATAACACAATAAATACCACGCAGAATCACTAGGTTGGAAGAGACCTCCAGGATCACGGAATCCAGCCCAGCCCCAACACCTCAACCAGACCATGGCACCCAGTGCCACATCCAGTCTTTTCTTAAACACATCCAGGGATGGTGACTCCACCACGTCCCTGGGCAGACCATTTCATTTCTTCATCACTTTTTCCGTAAAAAATATTTTTCCTAAAATCCAACATAAATTTCCCTTGGCACAGCTTAAGACTGGGAAAACCAAGTACACTCAGGACCACACTCTGGCAAGGATGGAGGATGTCATGAAGGAGCTAGACTGTATTGTTAAGCTCTTTTGCCTTCCAATCTAGAGAGACCACCAGCTCTGTTTTTAGTGTTGCCCAAAAATATATTTATTTCCAAATCTCTCAGAGGAAATGACAACAACCAACACCAAACCACAAAAAAATCTAGCAGTATGCCAACATAGACTCCCTATGAATTGTTCTAAACTAGCAGGAACATATTAATGAGAAAACAAAGTTAAAATGCAAATAGGATCTTCAAAGAATTTGCACTGTCTAAGTAAATTGTTCCTAAATCTTTTCACTATCAATTTAAATTTTTAAATTACGTCACCAACACAATATAATGGTTAGTGGTATACTCCTCAGAGATGAGGAACTGATCACAAAGATACAATAAAATAAAACCTGGAATCGAAATCATACCACTTTCCACACAAAATATATTCTTAATCAAACTACTTTCATTTAAATTTATTATCAGAACCATAAATTAGTCATGCTTGAGGGACAATGTACCATATGATGCTGACTGCTGGTCTAATAATACATGAATCAAAAGGAAATAAGGGAACAAAAATACATGAACTGGAGAAATTATTACTGAAAGTGAGTAGAGTGTGATTACGTGAAAGAGGGAGGAAGGAAGTGAGAGAAAAATGAGGGAAGGAAGGAGGTGTTGGAAGGAAGACAGAAAAAAAAGAAAGACAGACAGAAAGACAGAAAGACAGATAGAAAGAGATTCAATTTAAATTATTAGGAATTTCAGGGGAAGAACAAGTGATAAAACCACTAGAAGTAAATATAAACTTCTTCAGGGTTATCCAAATTGTTGGAATAAGAGACTAGTATGGAGACAAATAAATAACATTGCTGAGGGTAAAGATTAAAAAGAGAAGGAAGGAAAAAAAACTTACATGGAAAATCAGAGAAACAATTAGTTTGGAAAATACCTCTGAGATCACTGAGTCCAACCTATCACCAACATCACTTTGTCAACTGGACCTGAGCACTGACTGCCACATCCAGGCTTTCCTAAATATCTCCAGGGATGGTGATTCCACATCCCTGAGCAGCCCATTCCAAAGTCTAATCATCTCTTCTGTGAAGAAATTCTTCCTAATGTCCAGCCTAAATGTCCCCTGGTGCAGCTTGAGGCTGTGTCCTGCTGTGTTTTTGCTAGTTGTTAGAAGCCACTGACTGTAATCCTTGATGACAATATTACCTGAAAATGAGACATTGGGTTTAAGTAAATGACTTTGTATATTAATGATCTCAGTTTTATACTTAAATTAACTGGCAAAAATGCTTTCTAAAACAGTACCTTTAAAGTAAAAAATGTAAAATACTCACACCACACTATCAGGTTTTTTTCCAGGAGATGCTGTCTTTGTCAAGAAAATATAGACAAAAAATGCCCCAATATTTTTATATGTGCATAAGAACTATATCGTGTGTTAGAGACACATATTAAAGACACTGCTTCTCTGAAAGACATCAGAAAGTCAATAAAATATCTGTGTGTCTTAATCAGAATGCATTTATTTCCTTACATTTACCAGAAAGTTTTGGAATGGAACCTGGATGGAATATTTTGACCCCCTTTCTAAGTAATTAATGAACAAAGAAATGAGATGTAATTCATGAAATCACTTGTTACAAATTATTCATCCAAACCTCCTTAAAATCTTGCAAGACTCTCTAAAATCATTGCTAGAAGTGCTCAGCTTGAGACTTGAATTTTGATGGCTTCCACGTTTCTCTAACACTCACCTTCAGTAGAAAGCAGGAGTAAAAAGAAAAAAAAACTGTTGATGAAAACTCCCATTTTTTCCCCCTCAGTACATTTCTCTGTTGCATAGCAAAAGAACTAAAACAGAGTTGAGAAATGTTTTGTTGAACATGAAAGAGACAGGCAAACCCTGTG
Organism: Sitta carolinensis; assembly: GCA_032173965.1. Classification (NCBI taxonomy): domain Eukaryota; kingdom Metazoa; phylum Chordata; class Aves; order Passeriformes; family Sittidae; genus Sitta; species Sitta carolinensis. Next base: position 6,146,880 of record CM063313.1, on the reverse strand, counting down.
TGAGATCCTCAAAGGGTGGGAATGACCAGAAATGGTCTGCACCTGGAACCTTTAGCAAGATTTAGATACAGGTGAAGAAACTTTGATTCAGATTAGAGAGGAGGAATTTACTTCAGCCTAATGCACGGGAGACAGGGAAAATGAGAGACCTGTAGAATGAAAGGAAATGGCATTGAGCTGTGCCAGGGAAGATTTTGATGGGATGTTAGGAAATAATTCTTCGCTGAAGTGGTGGTCAAGGATTGGAACAGGTTGTCAGGAGAGTGGTGGAGTCAACATCCCTGTCAGTGTTCAAAAACCATGTAGGTGTGGCATTTGGGGATGTGGTTACACTAGTGGTTGGACTCAAAGACCTTAGACATCTTTTTAAACCTTAATGGTCTTATTGTATGTCATTTGAAAACAAAACAAAACAAACAAAAAAAAAACAAAAAAAAAAAAAATCAAAAACAAGCAAACAAAAAGCATACCAAAAAAGTAATCAAAAATTCTATTTTTAAAATAATAAAAAACTTCAGAAATATTTTTCCCTCAACTCAATGAAATTAAAAATAAGCCTACATCTTGACTGCAAAGAGTAGAAATGTGTAAGCTAGGTCCTTGTTTTCTTTACCTACTCCAGCAATATATCTTCTCTACTTGAACATTTTGTGAAGAGAGAGAAAGGGTCTGGTACTCACAGGCTGCTGCCTTCCTGGAAATGGCATTGAGGCAACTGTAAAAGTTTCCTTAAAAATTTATTTTGGAGCTTCCAGTTCCATAGCTCCTTTCTCATCCCTTGTTCAAGTATTGTGCCAGAAAACCCACTGCACTGTCCCCTTCAGAAGCAGGTGCAGGAGCCGGACAATAATCCAATAAAAATCCTATTAGCTGCGTCTCCATGACACTCCTGGTATCCATGGGACCCACAATATCTTTAACGCAGACAATAAATCCAGGCCATTTCCTCCTTCAATTGCTCCCAATATGGCTCCACTTCTAGCACTGCTCAGCTAACCTTCTTTTGCCACATTTGCTCATGAATGCTGAATCACTCTCTAATCTTTACAACCAAGCCAGCGGAGTCCCCGCTAAATGAAACACATCACTGGGGTTTAGTTATCCGAGCACAATTGCATCCAGGTGCATTCCTGTGGATCATGACCAGCAGAGACTCAGTGCTGACAGTAAAAATATCAGTTCCATGTCTGCAAAGTTTGGGAGAGGCTTTGAGGCAATTACTGCCTGACAAAAACATCCCTACTTAACCCTTAGGCGGCCAAAGCAGGGAAAACATCAGTAGGTTAAAAGGGTATCAATGTATGGGTATGAGGCATGGAGTCAATTCATGCAAAATTAAGGCTGCCAGGAAAACAGCTCAGTCAAATTTGTAAATAAAAGCAAAGCAAGGACAAGTGCATGGAGGAGAGGAATTGCCAATGATTTGCCTTCTTGGACCCCTTTGGAGCAATGTATGCTTACACAACTTTTCTGATGTATTGCTTTGTTAACCACAGTAGCTCAATCTGACACATCAGTGAACTCCTTGTGAGTGGGTCTGGAGCCCCAGGAGGGGCTGAGGGAGCTGGGCAGGGGCTCAGGCTGGAGCAGAGGAGGCTCAGGGGGGCCCTTGTGGCTCTGCACAACTCCCTGAGAGGAGGGGACAGCCGGGGGGGTCGGGCTGTGCTCCAGGGAACAGGGACAGCAGGAGAGGGAACGGCCCCAGGCTGGCACAGGGCAGGGTTAGATGGGATATTAGGCAGAAATTTTTCACAGAAAGGTCTGTCAAGCAATGGAACAAGAAGCCTGGGTAAGTGGTGGAGTGCCCATCACTGGAGGGATTTAAAAGCCCTGTGGATATGTCACTCATGTTCCTGGTGACCTTGGATATGCTGGGTTAATGGTTGGACTTGATGACCTTAAAAGGGCTTTTCTAACCTCAATTATTCTGTGATTCTATGAGGCTAGGGGACAGTGTGGCATTGCTAAATGAGAGGGAAATTTATCATTTGAACATAACCCTGCTGATAGTCCAACTGCCTTGTGCACAGCAATGTGGCAGTTCTCAATGCAGAACTCAACCCTTTTGAGGACAAAAGAGCCCAGCAGGCAGATCCCATGAAAACCAGAAAGTTCCATACTCCACTGGCTGCCTCCATTACTAAGTCCATAGGTCATCTGCATGTAAGGCCAGGTAGAGGATGGGAGGCAGAGCCTGGAGGACTTCAAAATTGTGTCAGACTGCTCTTTCACAGCTGAAAATTGCTACCTCTCATCCCTGAAGACTTCGTGCCTGCCAATATATTTGTTGGGATGCAAAATCAAGCTGCAGCTTGGTTATTTGCAGACTGCTCCCATCAAAAAGTTTAAACCAAAAAGTTTAGGGAGAATGGATTTGATCTCTGTGTTTGTGTGAAAGCTTATTCTGTAGAAGAGATAGGTCTTAATGTGTAGTTAAAAGAATCAACAAGTTGATTGCAAATGGCTTAGCTGGAGGGCAGAAATACATTTAGACAGGCTATTTAAAATTCTGTGCACTTTATTGTGATTTAGATGTCCTCTTTAATTACTTTTTCTAGCTGGCTGCTTAGAATTGCACATTGTTTATAGACCTATTTCCGTACAGGTTTTGTCATACGATCCCTTTTTTAGGGGAACTAAATAACTTTTGTGCCTCTTCTTCCAGGGGAGCAGCAGCTCAGTGTGAGAACAACCACCTGTGAATGAAGAGATAGTGGAGAATCTCCTTCCTGGTACCCCTAGAAACCCTCTGAGTTTCATAATATTCATTATATATGGTCAATAAAGTTGTCTCTGAATGCAGGCACATGAGCAGTGAGTATGTGACCAGTGAGGCTGCCTCGTGCTGCTCCCTATCCTCCCATCACCTAAGCCAGAAAGAAGAACCTGCAGCAGGAATGTCATAAAGCTCCTTGAAAATGAGTGCAGGGGCTGATCTTATGGGCTCCTCCTATTCTGTATTTGAACAAAAATGTGTTCACAAAGAAGATATAAATTTTAGCTCAGTGCAGGAAACCAAATTTTCCCTGTTCAGAAAAGAAATGTTATCTGCACTTTCCAAGTCCCTGTATAAAACAGAGCAATTGACTGGTTAAGTGAATTGAATTAAAAACAAAAGGAAAAAAAGAAAGCAAAGTATGAAGACTTATAATTTAAGACATGCAAATCACTTGCACAGGAGGTCAGAGTAATTCACATGGAAGGTTTTCATGCTAATTTTTTTACTGTGTTCAGTGTATTCAGTATTCATTGCTGCATTGACTACAGTCATTTAATGCAACACTTAAAGCAAAAGTAACTGGCTGGAGTCACAAATGGTGCTGGCTAAATACCTAAGGAAACAATCTCAAATCCAAAGACCTCTGTAAGCTGGGATGGTTGGAGGGTCAGAGAGGGAAGAGATGCCAGCATTGAAATTGGTGTAATTTAGGTGCACAGTGTTCACATTGCTGAAGTGCCAGAAGATGTGCTGTGTTGTGCATCAGAAGACCAGACCAGACAGACCAGACATTCTTGGCCATGAAGCAAATGGTTTTCATAATGCCAGCAATCATCTCAGCAAATCCTTTCTGAGGGTGTGGGGTGCCATCAGTCCCCGTCACTGCTAAACTCTTTTTCTTATCTCTTGTTCCTATTGTTTCCAGATAAATTTATTTGGAGTCAGCTCATACTCACTCTCTGAATGGCTGTTGTCCTTGAAGTCCTCATTCTCTGCTCCCAAGAGATTGCAGTAATTTCCCTGCCACCTTTGTCTTCACTGGGATGAGCAATCCCATGAGATTTCATCTCAGTTCAGTAGTTCCTTTCCCTGAGAGCCCCTCTGGTCCCTCTGCCTGTCCTTGAGGCCTCCTCTGCTTCACTTTTTTACTTGAATGACCTCCTTTGGCCACAGATAACCAGAAGCACACACCCCTTCAGTCCAGCCTCCATATTCATCTTGCATTTAGTGCAATTTACAATTTCTCTGGGATTTGTCTCAACCTTTTATAAAGTGATCTCCACCACCCTCTACCTACAGTATATGCTCCATACATCATAGAGGCAAAAAGAAAATGAAGGAATTTATATGGCAAGATAGGCTAATGGAACGTCAAAAGTAGTTCCACTTTTAAGAGTCTTTTCAGATAATGCAATTATCTTTAACTAGATAAATCTTTACACATTAAAATGTGCCTGTGAAGACAAGATGATTAGAGGGACCAATCAACCCTGCTGTCCCCTCCTCTCAGGGAGTTGTGCAGAGCCACAAGGGCCCCCCTGAGTCTCCTCTGCTCCAGCCTGAGCCCCTGCCCAGCTCCCTCAGCCCCTCCTGGGGCTCCATTCCCATCCCCAGCTCCCTCAGCCCCTCCTGGGGCTCCATTCCCTTCCCCAGCTCCCTCAGCCCCTGCTGGGGCTCCATTCCCTTCCCCAGTCACCTCTCACCCCTCTGGGAGCTCATTCCTCCCAGCCCCCAGTCCCCTCCCGCCTATCCCCCCCAGCTCCCTCAGCCCCTCCTGGGGCTCCATTCCCATCCCCAGCTCCCTCAGCCCCTCCTGGGGCTCCATTCCCTTCCCCAGCTCCCTCAGCCCCTGCTGGGGCTCCATTCCCTTCCCCAGCTCCCTCAGCCCCTCCTGGGGCTCCATTCCCTTTCCCAGCTCCCTCAGCCCCTCCTGGGGCTCCATTCCCTTCCCCAGCTCCCTCAGCCCCTCCTGGGGCTCCATTCCCTTCCCCAGCTCCCTCAGCCCCTCCTGGGGCTCCATTCCCTTCCCCAGCTCCCTTCCCTGCCCTGCACACGCTCCAGCCCCTCGGGCTCTCTCTTGTCCTGAGGGGTCCAGAGCTGTCCCCAGCACTGGAGGGGCCCCAGCAGAGCCAGCCCTGCCCTGGGGCTGTGGCACAGCCTGGCTGCCACAGCACAGGGCACACTGTCCTTCTTAGCCAATTTCAATTTGCTTGTCCAAAATATCTCCAGAGAAGAGGTGTACCTTCTAAAACAGATTAAATATTTAAGAGCTCACTTAAGATTGGTAAAAAACAACCATTTGGTACATCTTGTCTCTTCAGAGTGTGAACATATATATACAGAATATATATATATATATACACACACACGGAAATAATGAAAATAGCTTCTGAGAGGAAAGTTCTCCCTTTCATTTGCTCTGTTTTCCTACTGACCCTCTTCCTCAGTCAAATATATTTTCAACACTTTAACAACTCTATTATGATCATTCCCCTGCAACCATCTAAAAAGATGCATATATATAAGAATATAATACAAAATGTAAGGATAAGTGTTCATATCAGTCTTATTTAGCCTGTTGTCTGTAATAGCATTAATGGTAGATGCTTAAGAAAATAACTTAGATCTGAGTAATGAGGTAGTAGAATAGCACCCTGCTCTTGATGTAACCTCCCTGTTCTACCATCTTATGAACTTCCCAAGCAGCAGCTTGCTTCTCAATGACTAAATTTAATAATTAATGTCTGACCTCCACAATATGTTCTGGCATTGAGTTAATAGTTTAACCATGCATTTCATTACAAAGTAATTCATCATCAGATTTACATTAGAAGTTCTGCCTGAAAATTTCATCCAATGCCCTCTGATAATTATTACTTAACTGTGAAAACACTAATTATTATTTCCTATGTACTTTTCTCATAAAATATTCATGAGTTTCTGGACATCATCAACAACCCTGGTTGTCTAATATTGAAGCTGCTACAACCACAGCCTTGCACTTCCTCATGGAATTCAGTCTTCACCATAATACTTTTTGTAATATTTTCATGCATCCTTTCTGAGAATAATTTCAAATATAGACAATCCATGATATATCCATAACTGATATTTTTAGTTTCCTAGCTAGTTTGATTTTCCCTGTTAATTTCTAGCATTTTATTCACATTTTTCACCACTATCAAACACAAAATAGTATTAATTTTGCTTAACACACACTTGAAGATGTTTTTCCTGAGTATTACTTTGAATTCATGTTTTAGGATGCATTTTTTTTCCCTCCATATGCATATACTTGGACTTTGTCAACCAATTCAGAGGTTCAGTTTGACACAGAACGTTTTGAGTGTGGGGAGGACACCTAGCCAAAATGCTTTTCTGTGACCAGAAATATTTCCACAGCTGAGCACAGTATTCCTCAATGTCTTATGCTGCATAATTAAGCAAAATGTAAACCCAAAACATAAAGCAAATGGAATTCTTTGCATGTCAACGCATTCAATCTGGTGTTCTTTCCAGTAGTTTTTTTCCCAAGGTTGTTGTAATATTGTGGTGGGGAAGAAATGTCCAATGTAACCAGAATTCTCCTCTTCATCCCATTGTTGAAAGAGCACCATACAATCATCTCTGCCTCTTTTAGGATAAAGACCAAAATCTCTGCTTTCTCATTTGCTTTATGATTGCTGCTCATTAGGAAAAACAAATTCTAAGTTACTTTCAGACCTGCTGTGATCTTCAGCTTGAGTCTTAGTATATATATTCAGATCTTCTGTGGAAGATGCAGAAACTATGAAATCCCTTGGAAACTTGCTTATAAATTTCATTAAAACAGTGGGTACCCTCAGAGTCCTGAGGTATCCTGTGTCCTCCTGTCTCTTTTACACTCTTTAGAAGTCCAGCTGGAAGTTCTAAACCATTTACTGGCCCCACAGGCACTCTGCTTTACACAACCAGAAGTGCTTTTGACTTTGAGAGCAGTAAGGTAATGATTTCTGAGTTGCACCCTTAAACAGAGCTTTAAATGAGACACCACTCATAAAAGAGAAGCAGATCACAATATAAAAGTCATCTGAATAAAATTGATTGATTGCTGAAAGGAATACAGTTAGACTCTCTGTTTATTTTGTGGTTTGTTTGTTGATTATTTTTTAATATACAAGCTGCAGAATTAAGCAACATGGATATTTTCTTCCACTGAAGAAACTCTTTCTTCCAGAGAGTGAACAGGACAGAGAAATTCAAGCCTTCATTACTGATGGATTGGATTATTTTCCTTGCACTCTGAATGAACCCAGATTCACATCCCATTTACATTGATCACTATGCACATCACAGGAAAACACAGGCAAATAAAAGATGTTGTGAGATTCCTACACCACGACTGAAGACGTCTGTGGTATCAATACCTACCTGTAAAATCTATCTGGCTTTAGGTAGAACGAAATATGAGAGCATTATCAATAACATTCAAAGTAAATTTTTCTCACCTTATCATAAATCAGGCATAATTTCTGATTTCTCCGAGATCAGACACATGTTCAATATAGATATTTTAAGATGAGTGAGAGAAACTGCAACCCTGGTGTCCAGGAACAGGCTCACCTCTTGAAAGTTCATGGGATTCTGAAGACCTTGATGGAAGAGTGGAAAGTCATCATGCCATGAAGATGTGTCAGGGGAGGTGGCAGCAGGGAAAGTATGAGATTATCTCCTTCTGTCACCATGGCACACAGCATTTAATCAGCCCATAACCAGCAAATCAGTTGCCATCTCCACTATTAAAAAATAAGCCAAATTGAAACATCCATTCTCACTGTGGGTTTAATGTGTGGCTAAATACAGACAGCTGTTCTCTAAGGAGCTGAGAGCTCCTTTTGGGGAAGCCCTGTTTTCCTAAATTTGGTTATGGAAAGGTTTATTTAAACTACTATCAACAGTGCTTGTAGTTTAACATATTCGGACATGCATGAGTATTTATAGGACTCCTGTAAGAAGTATAAACTATCAGATGTTTTATACAACAAGTGGAAACAGCCAGATGTATATTTCCTCTGTTTATCCAATTTACTCAGTGTTCCCTGAAATGTGTTAATAATAAAGTCCTGTTCTTTTCCCTCTTCCCATGTGCCCCATTACTAGCAAATAATGAGATTTTAATACTTTAATTAATAACTTCTGGTAAGTCATTTAACATAACATTAAATAGCATGAAGAGCTAATTAAGCTGCTCAGTGAAATTCCATTCTAACAGATGCCTACCTGCTCATACAAAAGTCACACAGATTCTTAAGAAATTACTAAACATCTTGAACATCTTCTCTTAAACAGCAATTTTGTTCTGGTGTGGGTTTATTTTTTGTTATCATAGGCAATTCTGCAGTCATAAATAAAGCCCAATGAGCTCAAGAGAAAGCAACTGCTGAGAAAATTAACTTTAATGAAATGAAAATATGGCTCAAGATTTTATTTTAAAATGTCTCAGCTTCTTTCTTCTTTCTCAAAAGAAAACTTCTGTTTTCTTCAACAGGAAGTGAAATTTATCAGCATCCTATAATACTCTGTTTAAAATAACTTCAATTTTTTAGCAGGTTTGATAGCCAATATCTCATAGCTTCAGTTTTAATAATGTGCTTCTTTATCTCCTTTTGTTTTGACCTGAAATTCTTTATTTTCTTTTTCCTTAAATTCAAAACCAACATACTCAGAAGGGAATCCTGTGCAATTCTCCCTATTATCATACCAAAGCAATCCTTCCTGCCTCATGGCTTAAACTAATCTTTTAAGTAGTTGGAGCTGAGGAGGAAATAGTCCTCAGGGCTACTGCTGCCAGAAATACTGAATGCAGCTACCACTTTCTCCCTTTCTTTGAAATTATATCACCTAGGTCACTCATGAAGACAAGACAAGGAAAGGAGCATTATGTTCTCCAGAATGCCTTATATTTCTAGAGAACAAGAATAAGAAATTTAAGTCTATAATTAATTGAATTGTATCTGAATGTTCATGTTTGTGAAAGAAACGATAATTTTTTTAGGTGTAGAAAATAAAAAATAAAATAAAATAAAATAAATAATAAAATAAAATAATAAATAAAATAAAATATAAAATAAAATAAAATAAAATAAAATAAAATAAAATATAAAAAAAAAAGGGAACGCTAAGAGTTTCCCAAATCAGCCACATTAAGAGTTCTCTGTAAAGACTTTTCCATTTTCATCTTGAGTCAACCTGTAAGTAAAATTTGCCTATTTATCAACAATGTTCGAGATATACAGGCTGGAAAATACTTAATCAAATCTGGGTATAGAAAATGGAATAAATCACCTAATTTTATGCATCTGAATTTACTGTGGTCTTGCTTTCCCTGGTATTGGAGAACTTAGTATAGGTTTATATAGCCCATAATGAGAAAGACTTCATTGTGGCCTTTCAGCACATAAAAGGGACCTATAAAAAAGAGGAAAAAGAATTTAGAAGGATCTGTTACAATGGCACCTAACAAAACTCAATGATAGCAAATGGTGCAAGATTCAAGCTCAGGAATAATGTGCAAATGGAGGTTAAAATAATGTGCAAATTCAAGGGTTAAAGCCTTACTGTTTTATTCATTGCTGCAGTAGAGATTTGGGTTATCTGATTTGATCAAGTCATCCTTTGAGCTGATGATTTGACTTCCAGAGGTTCCTCCAAAACTGTATTATCTTGTGATTCCTGTCTGCCATTAACTGTATGCACCTGATAATTTTTCTTTTCATAAGACATATATTGTAGAAAGGATTACAGTTGATGACACATATTTTTTTCATTGAATTTATTAATTAGCTTAAGAAGCTCAAAAAGACCTCTTTATGCCTGCATTGAAGTATGAAAGACAGATTCCTAAAGCATGAATTTATACTTTTTAAGTCGAAAAATGATACTTGATTTCTTTCCTCTATCATCTCTATGACAAAATGTGTCTCTCTATATAAGAAATATTATACACATCAATTTATAGGGAAATGATAATTTGTTATTCCTCATCTCCAGTTCAAGATCATTTTGCCCTTACTCCTGACAGGAAACAAGATGCAGCAGCAGTAACTTAGACAGGTTAAACAACCTAGTTAAATGTGAAAAATATTCACTGCCTCTGCAATAACTCCTCCAATGTCCAGAGAACTTCTTGTTTCATTCAGAACACCCCCCAAGAAATAGGTAAAGCCAGTGTCACAGTCAGTTTAAGAACATATCACTGTCCCTCTCATTCAATTGTCAGTATTGTTAGCATAAGGAAAAAGTAATACTTATGTATAGAAATTCTCACATGGAGCACAGGGGGGACACCCACAGTAAGGTCACCACCTATAAACAATTTCACTTGTTCTTTACACAAGTGGGTCTTGGGTCATCCACCCACAGAATTTGAAACAAGCATCTGCAATGCCTCTGCTCTGCAGGAAAGGTGAATAAAGAGGTAGAACTTGATTTTTTTTTTCTTTGATGTGAAATGCAAAAAACCAATGGGAACCCCTCTACAAGCTCTCACCTGGCTTCTATTGGAACAAGGAATGACCTCTTTCCAGGTCCATAAAACAGATCTTCTCTTCTGCAATCTTCTGTGACACATAACAAGGATCAGACTGTTGCCTTGTTTCTGGTGGTTAGATATTCATGAGTATGGTCCAAACCCACAAGTTTTGTACCTGTAAGTCCCAACTCAGTGAAAAAATTGCATCAATATTTTTTCCACACCTTCATTTTTCTCCCCCAGTTTTAAAAACATAACAAGGAGAAAAGGGAAATTAAACTACTATTTCTACTTTGAAAAATTGGATGATACATAGCTTTATTACATAGGAGGTTGAAAAAGCAGATAGTTTAAGGTCTATTTCTGGTCTTAAAATCTGTTGTTTTCTGGTTCTGTCAGAACTGTAAATGAAAACTTGGATTCATTCTCACATTTTCCTGACTATTCAATTAACACAGAATCTATTTATTTTTCTACAAAGCCCACTAAATCTTTAACACTTGTCTATTATTCTTCATTACTACTACAATATTGTTTAGTGATGCTGACAGAATTACTATGCAGTCAAAAGATACTATGAAAGCAGCCAGGCTTGAGACCTTTTTTTTTTCCTTTAGTCGTCGTAAGTCTCATATATCCAATTGTACTTTAGGACATCAAAAATCTGAAGTCTGCAAAGTCTCTTGTCACAACTCTTAGGAAAATAACTTCATGGTAGAGCTCAGAAAAGGAGTGGAGGAAGCAGGGCCAGAGAGTGGCAGGAACACCAACCTTGAGAAAAGATATATCAGTCTGATTGAAAACAGACTTGAAAATTCTTCGTGGACAGCTTCCCCACCACCACCCTTTTTTTTTTTTTTTCCTCTTTGGTGTGTGTGATCAAATGAGCTGAGTACAGAAGATAAAAGTGAAATAGAAAAATCATATTGCCCTTCCCATGGGGTGAGTCCCCAAATGTACTGCACTCTTGACAGCCACACATCTATGCTCAGTGGTGCTTGTCATCGCCAACCCTCAGAATTAGCTGGAAACACTCTGCTTTGAATTCAGCCTGATTGATCCCTCCACACTTGCAGAGGCTCTGCCCCACTTCCTGGCTCTGCCAGACAGGTTGCAAATCTTCACCACAGTAATTAGTGACCAGGCTTCTGGCTATCAAGCACACTGGGGAGGAGGAGTCAGGTATGACCCAAGAGAGGGAGTGTGAGGGGAGAGGAGAGCTGAGGTGAGGCCAAAAGGGGGCTTGGAGCAGAATATGTCTGTGGGGAGATTTCACTGTGGTCTGCAGCTTCCTCCCTCCTCTCTGGTGACCTGTGACAGGACCCAAGGGAATGGCCTGAAGCTGTGTCAGGGGAGGTTCAGGTTGGATATTAGGTAAAGGTTCTTCCCCCAGAGGGTGGCTGGGCACTGGGACAGGCTCCCCAGGGCAGTGGTCACAACACCAAGGCTGACAGAACTCAAGAAGTGTTTGGACAATGCTCTCATACACAGGGTGTGATCCTTATGTGTCCCTTCAGCTCAGGGTATTCTGTGATGATGGGACTGCAATCTGTTACAGAGGAAATGCTAAACTTACCCTCACAGTATTATTACAACATACTTGCTGCACTAGAGGGAAGCACATTTTTATTTTAATTCCTTTAAGGGTTAGGGAAATGCCACAGGTCTTTGTGGGAGTGACTTTCAACTGCTTCAATAAGGCTGTCTGCAGCAAGAGTCTGTTTAGACTCTGCCCATTACCTAAATGTACAGAGGAAAAGTCTCTTTTGTGCCTTCTCTGCAGCAAGAGGTGAGCAAGCCTCCCTGCTCTTTCTGCGAGCCCAGACATAGGAAATCATGTGAAATCCCTCTCAGAGTGTTTTTATTTCTGTTGTGATTATTGCAGGTTCAGAACACACTTGTAGTGGCTGGCCTTTCTGTTCTGATCACCCTGCACACACACAGCTCCCTGTGCTCTGCAGAATATAGAGCAATTTTTTCAACAGACCCTCCACTCTTCCCCTCATGCCTGCCACCAGCTCAGGGAATCTCCTCTGTTCCTCTTTGTCATTTACCTGGATGTTCCTCACCCAAGGTGTATTCATGCTCCAAAAAGATTGAAAATTATTGTATTTGGGTTAACTGCTGGACTTGATGATCTCAGAGGGGCTTTTTTTAAACCTAAGTTATTTTATGATTCTGTATCTCATCTTCCCTTTTTCTTATCTAAGGAAAATCAGTAGGGACCAGACTGGAAGCCAGAAGTCCAGCAAGGAGGGGGGGAAATTCCTTATCTCAAGCAAGGGTAATAGATAATTAGAAGATATTACCTCATGGATGAGACTGTTGTTTCATTTTGTTCTCTCCCAAGAACAAAGAAGTCTATTTTAAGGAGTGCTGAAAGGTTACTGGCTGTCTCTAGGAGCTATCAGTGTCTATTTAAATGGTGATCTGCTGAGCTCAGAGACCAGATATAGTTTCACAAACCCCCTTTCCCAGCTGTTCTTCCACACCATCCACGGCTAAACCCCAACCTTCTCCTCCCCCAAATACAGAAGCTGCTTTCAGGGGGATTTTTGGCCTCTTCTTTCAAGGTAGCATCACATCTGCAGTGGAAGACAAAAAGCAGAGTTACACAGACCCATTTGGGTTTACAGAATGGCCTCAGAGATTCCTGAAAGATCGTTTTTACCATATTTCACAGCACTTGGTGTCACTGTGGCCGAGAAGCTCAGATATTCACCTTTGACCCAGGCCTGATAAGAAGCATAGACAGAATTCCTCTGATAGTTAAGGTGGAAGAGTTATGATGATGCACTGAGAGCAAAAGAAAGGGTGGCCCCACTGTGATTTAGGATTTGTAAGCTCCTTATGATGAGTAGAATTTACAATGAAAGATGTTTTGTCATCGGGAGCTAAATCTTCCTGACAATGCCAGCTTTGTGCAGCCGTGGAATGGGCTTCCTCAAGAATAAACCTAGCAGGATGTGTCCCCTTGGGATCCCGGGAAGAAAAATCAATGGTTAGCACAAGAGCTCTTAATTTACACACCACGCAAGGGGCAGCAGCTGGAACAAGAAAGATGATCTAAATATTGAGTTGCCTTTGTTTAACTGAAAAATATGGTATGCCCCTGATCTAGTTGAATTAAGGCAATGTTTCTTGGTTGGGATTCTTCATCCATGCCAGTGGGGTGACACATGAAGAGCTAATTTAAAAAAATGGAATGGATACCTATAGAGAAAGAAAAACCAGAGTAACTAAAATGACATGTCACACACAGAGACAGATTGGTGTGTGCTGTTGAGATCCAGCCCTCTGCAAACAAGCAGCTGTACTGTACCACCTCTTACCAAGATGCAGAGAACATTTATTACCCCTACAAAAGTCACAAACCTTTCAAAGCCCTTGAAGAAACTCTATCTTCTTAATATACTTTACTGCTTGACTAGGAACCTGTGGCATATTCAATTACCTGTCCTTCAGTTTCTCACTCTGCACAACTAACATGGTATTTCATGTTTGAGATTTGAATCATGGCTCTGGGGACAGGGAGAGAGCAGCAAGTGTTGCACACCTTAACTCCAGCAAAGATTTTGACACAGTTTGCCAGAATACATCATGGCCAATTTGCCAGTTTATAAACTGAATAAACATTCTGTGATGCGATGAGTGTGGAAAATTAGCTGGACTGTAGAAAATTGATCATACTTCCTGGGTTTTAGGGTGGTGGACAGTGATGCACAGTCCAGCCTGTAGCCAGAGTCTGTGCTCTTTATTAAGAGCCTAAAAATGGAGATGAGATATCTTCTTAGCAGGTTTGTAGATCACACCACGCTGGACTGGGAGGTTGACATACTGGAAGGAAAAGTTCTTATTCAGAGGGACTTATGTGGCCTGGAGAAATTGGCTGGTAGAAACTGGACTCTCACAGAACCAGTATCTGGTAAAGAGTAACCCCATGAAGCAGGGTTGAGCAACTTTTTAGACAAGCACTTAGTGATAAGAAAACGGGAAACTATTAAACCAAAAAGGAGTGTCAGAACCCAGAACGTTCCTCTGACTGACCTGGGTGATCAGAGACCCTGCCATGGAGTCAAAAACACCTGTGCCTTTGACTTGAGCCCATGGAAAAAATTACCAACTTTGTATGAAGAATTACAAAACACTAGAGTTTGAGTAGAGTGATAGTTAACTTGGCACAGGGTGAAAATGTAGATTTTTAGGGGGTTTATAATGGGGGTTTACGGACAAAGATGGAGAATTCTGGGTGTGTCCCAGGGCTTCTTGGTCTTTTAGCTTCCATCTTCTCATGTGGTAGCAACACATTTTGATAGGTTTAGAGTAAAGGTACACTGTCTAACAAAGTAGATAGGTATTGGAAAACTATTGTAAACAACAAATAAGTAGATTTAGTGTAAAAGACAAACACCACCCAGAGGGTGTCAGTCTGCTTCATTTCGACCTGCAAGACAGATCTGTGCAGGCCAGGATCTCAATGTACTAGAAAACAAACAATAAACAAATCCTTGAACGTGAGAACAGAGAGATCTTGGGCTGTTCTTCTGCACTGGGCTGGGAAAAACAGGGACTGTGAGCAATTCTCAGGTCACAGCAACAGCACAAAACCCAAGAGAGGAGAGACTGAGATTAGATGCTGGGAAAAATTTATTCCCTGTGAGGCTGGGCAGGCCCTGGCACAGGGTGCCCAGAGCAGCTGGGGCTGCCCCTGCATCCCTGGCAGTGCCCAGGGCCAGGCTGCACAGGGCTGGGAGCAGCCTGGGATGGTGGGAGGTGGAATGGCAGTGGGATGGAATGAGATGGTCTTTTGGGTTTCCTTCCAACCCAAACCATTCTACAATTCAAGGAACAGGAGACTTGGGGGTAGATGTCCCTCAGCAGTCCCTTTTCACTGAATTATTCTGTGATCCAACTCACAAGAGGCCTTTAAGCCTTTTGTGAATAGTAAGAAGAACCTGTCCAGGACAACCTGTTCCCTCACCCAGACTGCTAGCTTTCATTTTACCAATTCAGCTACCTGAATGGCTTCTGCTCTTTCAGAACATGCAATTCTTCAGAGAAGAATTATCCCTGGCTACCACACAGCTACAAGCAATATCAATTAGAGTGGATAAAGAGCTTTGAGTCCCAGGCAGGGTTTCCTCTGTGAGCTCAATGCACAGTGCATCACAAACCTCTGTGTTTTATCGGGGAACAGATTGTATCTGTGCAGTGATTATTGCAGCTGATGGGTGGCAATACATATTGCACTGGAACTTAACAATATTGTTCAAGTAATTACATCTGTGACAATTTCCTGCCACGAGCATAAGCCTTGCTGCCTTCAAAGTGCCACACCATGTGACGTGGATGGTTACAGCTGGTGGGTGACACCTGAGTTTGCTGTGGCTTATGCAGCCAGCCTGTCTCAAAAAAAACCCAAAAAAACCCATACATTATATACAAAATAAAAAAAAACATCATTTCTGAGTACAGCACCTTCCCCAGCTCAATGGGCAAAGCCTCAACCCAACCTTGTTGTTTTCTGTCACATCCACAGTCCCAAAAGGCACAGGCTCTAGAGGCAGGTGATGTCTGTTTTCTACTCAATATGAGCACCACTTGTGTCTTTTCTGCTGCCAGAGGTTTAAACCCTTCAGCCAGCTCCTATATTGGTTCACAAATGCAATTTCTGGCAGGAGAGCAGGGATTGTCTGTCCAAAGTCAGGCTGCAGCAGAACTAGGAGCTCGAGAGCATCTTGCTCTCTGTCCAGGTGACTTCTCTGTGAAGGTGAGGCACAGTAAAAGAAAGAGCATTTAAAGATACAACAATCCCCATGTAGCTCTAATATTGTAAAAAAACCCTTTTTCTTTACTCTCTTCTGAATCACAAAAAAAGAAAAATAAAGTATAAAAAACTGAAATGCACAGGACTTCAAAAATATCTTAGTTGAGACCCCAAAGAATTAACTTTTGATAAAGTAGAATTTTGTATTTGACTTTTATATAAAAAAAGTAAGAATGTAATATATACCTATATATTTATATGTGTGTGTGTACACTTCATGAGATACTATAGTCATAATATTCTGCTTAAAAAAATTAACTACTAAAAAAAAATCGATAATTTACTTAAGAAGTCAAAAATTTATTTAGGATAAAAAGTCGGTAAAGAAAACCCTTTTTCTTTCTTGAAATGAAAAATTTCACCAGACACTAACAACTTCAATTCATGCTTTTCAACTTTGCCTGCTCAAAATTTGTTGGATATTCCAACCTCTGAAATAACTTTTTTTCATTTAATATGGAACGGTATTTTCCAGGAGACACCATTTGGTTTAGAAATTAATTGAGAACAGAAGGAAAACAAGAGGCAAGGAAATGGTGGTGAAAAGGGTGAAACCACAAAAGATGAATATCTCTATTTTTCTTGCAATGGAGGCCTTTTCTGCACAACTCAGACCTACAGAGGTAGTTGGAACGCTACAGGTTTGTGGCTGTGTTTGTGACACCAGAAACTCCTTCCACTGCCTTCTCAGAGAGGTAAAGATGTCCTTTGGTTCATCCAGGTGTAGAACTTCTGATGTCCAGATGTGCAGGCAAACAGCTCACAGGCTCTTGGAAAGGTTTCTGCATCTCTTCAAGGCAGAGCAGTCATTCCTCAGCATGAACGGTTTTATTCATGGGTTATTCAATCATCATAAAACTGTTGCTTCTTTATTAAAAAGTTATCTTTGACAAAGATGCCCTTGCATAAATAACCATGTAATTCAAGCACTTGCATTGCTTATACCCACTAAAAGAAAGAGAGACTGAGCTAAGAGCTGTTAATTATTTGCTGTAATTTGCCTATTAGATTGCTGGGAAGTATTTTTTAAAGTTAACATGATGTTAATATAAAGAGGCACCTGAGCCAAACCCCTCAACTATCATAGCAAATCTGTCCCATCATCTGTAAAGTCTGGTGTCTTCAGATTTTACTTTTATAATTTAAGTCCAGCATTGTCTATTCTTCTGAATGTCTTCTGAGTTAGCAGTGGAGGAGATTTTTATAATCTAATAAGTAATTCTAATACCTAGAAGAGACTAGGTGACATTTTTAATTATGAAGTATTCCTTAAATGACAGTTCATTTTTTAAAGTGCCATTGACTTTTTGAATTGGCTGGATACAGAATATAAAATACAAAATTTCTTTTAAATCATAGAATAAGAGAAAGGCAAAGGTCTTCCTAGACCTGTCCACATATCCCAATTTCGAGGCTGCCCCTGATCTCCATCTAAAACAGGAATACTCTCTTCATGTTTGGTTAGTAATACCAGGTTCACCATTGAAAAGGAAAAGAGGTTTTAGTGTAAAAATAAACAAACTAAAAAACAACCAAAAAAAAACCCCAAAAAACCGAAAAAAAACCAAAAACAAAACAAAACAAAACAAAACAAAAAAAAAACCAAAACCAAACCAAACCAAAAAACAAAAAAAAAAAAAAAAAAAAAAAAAACTCAAACCCAAAACCAAACACAAAAAAAAGCCCAAAACCCCTACTGATTTCCTTACAAGACTGCCAGGAGGACAGCTAACCTCACGAGCTGCAGACACTCATCAGAAACATTTGACCATCCTGTAGATGCATAACAGGTATATGGTGTCAATGGAATTGCTGTAACAGTGCTTTGGGATAAAAGTACATTTCTATTCCAATTCAACTGTATTTACCCTCTCAACCTGTGACTTGTACTCAAAGTGTTCATATGGAAAAAACATCTTTAAACTTCCCTCAAAATATCATTTTAATAATTTTCTACCTCAGTACCCATCAGTTAACTTCAGGAATTGAAGAAGAAAATAAAAAAATAAATTTAAAAATATGTATATTTTTATATATAGATGCACATATACATGTGTGTGTGTGCCTAAATACCTATAGGTGTATGTGTCTGTGTGTATGTATATATATATATATATATATATATATATATATATATACACATATGCATGTATATGCATATGTGTGCATGTGTATATGTGCACACCTGACAAAACAGCAAATAACCTAAAGACTAAAAATCATAGAAAAACTTTATTAACTTTTGTCACAAGTTGTGGAAGGAGGTTTTGTTAATATTATTATTTTTGTGGGTATTCTCTTCATGACTGTTTAAATAAAAAAAAGAGAAGTGGTAAAACAGTCAATCACAAACAGAGTTAATCAGCTTTCAGCAAGAGATGTCAGAACTGAAAAATTAAATTAAGGTAAAATAGCCCAAAATGACCTGTGCCAGTTCCCTGCTCACCTGCATTAAATTACTTGTAAACCCAAGAACTTGCAAGATCACAGTTTTATAGCAATAAAGCCACCTGGAGCCTGGAGAAATTGTCCTGTCCTGTGTTTCTCAGACTGCAGTGTATGGACTGACTGGTGTCTGGAAGGTGTCAGAATGGGGCCTGTGAAATGGCTGCCAAAATCCTTGAAAGATCACACAAGACTGAATTCCCAGGAAAGTGGTGGGAATAACAAAATGCAAACCAACCAAACAAACAGAAAAACCCAGAAACAGAATAAAAATAAACACACACAAAGCCCCCAAACAAACAAAGTGAGAGACCTCATGAAAACTCAAAACATAAACAAATAGCAATTAAAAAAGAGAAAAAAGGCTCAGTACTCAATGTCAAACCCTCTTCCTTAAAAGTTTCTCTCTAAATAAAGCCTGTTTCAGTAGTACTGCATAAGATTATCCTTAGATATATTTCTTTTTTTTTCCTTTAATTTTGGTGTTTTGTCTAAAAAGATTACTTTATCTGGATTTTTAAGCTTGGGAAGTATTGATCTCTCCTGTTCTCAGACCAGTTTGTCTAATTATGTGACCCCACTTGGAACCTTTCTTTCACCCCATTATCCATGATCCAACAGAACTTCTGTTCTTCCTCCTACTTGTACTCATCAGGGTGTCCTCAAAATAGAAGTTCATTTCTCTTTTATGAACTTTGCCCCCAAAATTATACCAGCTTGAGAAAAAAAAATTATACTGATTTATTGGGGGTTTTTACCCTTTATAAATTAGAGGAAGCATGAAAATTATGATCCTTCACTAGGAAGCTTCAGAATAGCTGTAACCACGTAATTACTACTGTGAATGAAATGGAAACTACCAAATACAGCAACTGATTTGTGATGCAAAATAAGTGCTTCCTGCTTTTCTCCCAAACTTAGTGCCCATGAAGAAGTGAGATACTGTAGCTGCAGGCATGAAAGCTACCCAAAATAAATTCTGTGAGTGCTGTGTGATGGGAAACATATTTTCTTCGCATTTTTGCTATCTTCCAAAATGCCTTTGGAAGGGGAAAGAGGATTCTAAAATAATGAGAGACTTTCCTGGCAAAACCATGCCTTAAATAAATTATTAGATGCCAGTGAGGAAACATCACTTCACGGCCAGTAAATCAATGCCCTTTTGATTCAGGCTTCATTGAGGAAGGTCATGTTGTTTTAGGGAACAGTAACTATGAGTATCTAATAAAAGCCACTGGTGTCTCGTTGGATGGCTTGGCAGCTGTGGAAACAGGGTGACCTTGCAGCAGAAGGTGAGAGCATGAGGTTGCACCCCCATAAAACCTCAGCCATAGGTGGTTTTATCCCCATGAATGTTTCATTGTGTGCTCAGCAGCATTATTCACAGGAACAACATTATTCATCTGTTTCACAGTGACTGAAGGATCATATTTTGGTGCACTCACTCAAACTTTAACCCAGCTCCTTGGCCTGCAAAGCTTCCACCCTTTATTTTGTTCTGTTTTCCAAAACACACACAAAAAAATACTGGTATTAACTGGAGAAACTCCAGATGCAAGACACGAATTTAAATGGACAATTCATTACTAACCAGCAGGACAGTGAGCATTTTGGAATGCAAAGGCCTAACTAACCTTAATGTGAAATTTGAAATTATGTCATGGAAAGCCAAAGGGCTCTCTAAGCACCTGTCAGGTTGGAAGCTGTGAGTAGAGGGGCTACACTCCTGGATGTGTCTGTACTGCTGCTTTCTCCACATCAGGAGTGCTGGGTAATTGGATAAGTTTAAGGATTTGATGGCAGCAGTGGTGAGAAATGTTGGGGAAAACCATCGCAGCCTCCTGGCCATTGCTTCCTACCAAGTGAAGTTCCTTGAAATGGCATCTGCCTCCATCAGCCTATGAAGCTATCAAAAATGGTGTTGAAATTATTGGGAAAATTGATGTTGATTTTCCTTGACTTTGGAGCAGGCTGTTAAAATGCCCAAGGGCTCAGGACAAGGCTGTCGGGTGATGTATTTCCAGCAGGTGACATTAAAAGAGAGCAAATATTGGTTGTTACCAAGAGACAACACAAATCTTCCTGCTGAATTTACCAGGCTTCAGATTCAAAACCTTTTTTCAGTGTTCTCCATTTCATCTGCAGGGAGGTACTACACACTGAAGTCTTGTCTTGAGAGGTGTGGAGTACTTATTTCTTTCCACCAATACAAATTAGACAACAGAACTTTGCTCCCCTCCTTCCTCTCAATAGCAAAATTACGTGGAACAGAGGGAAAATGACATTTTGAGAGATAGCCCTTTTCCCAGTGCAAAGCAATGTAATTCTCTTGGCTTCAATAAAATATTGCAAGTTTACACCAAACATGCTATTATTAAGCCTACCTAACCGAAACATCTTTTGCATTCAAAAAACCCACCAAAAACCAAAAAACCACAAAACAAAACAACCCCAAACACACCAACAAAAATCACAAAACCTTAAAATGAAAATGTTAAATCCAAATTCCTGTGCTGATGGGTATATTTCTGTAAGCATTCCTCCGTTTTGCATACAGATATGCACTTAATGTAAGCTATTCTTTTCCCCATGATGTCTTGTGCGCAGAAAATGCAAAGTTCAGGCATTAACAATAATCATAAAAACACCAAACCAAGCAATAATAATAATTATGGTACTGATTCGACATAATAACAGCAATAACTGGTTTTGAAACCCTGCAAGTGTAAAAGTCTTGTTTGCTTTATGAGCCTACACATTGTGCTAGTATTAAAAGTAAGAAATGCACTTTCCAGCTCAGATTTCATAAAAAAAAAATTACATCTTTAATTAAGATTTATGACATTCAATAGGACTCAGCAAGGATAGAAAAACTGCTTCAGAGTGTTAAAAAAATAGCAGTTAAAAATGGGGAAATATGATTAAGTGTCTTTAATTCCTACTGCCTCCTTTACGGGGTTTCCGATGGCCTCAGGCAGAAATAGGCACTTATTGTCTTTAAAACGGCATTATTCTTGGCATAAAATGTTTATGGATCAAGATGAAACTCGTTTTGAGAAATAATAACACTGGCATGAATTGAAAGGACCTTGCCTTTGGAGGAGAAAAAAAAAAATTAAACATATATTTAGTTTAATGGAAAAATGTACTTAAAGGGAAACACTTTAAAAAAAGAGAGAGAGGTTTTCATCATGAAAAATATGATTTAGACATATAATACTTATGAGACCAAGGTGATTTGCATCTCAAAAATGTAAAGTTATATTTAAATCTCAGTTCTGCCTTAAAATGAAGATAATGATGACCCTTAGAGGGGAATGGGGCTTTGCAAGGAGCACCACTAACTATTTCTAGGCAACTGTGTTGCCTTGGGCAATAAAAAGCTAGGAAAGGTAGAATCCTTTTAGGGCTCAGGCTCCTAAGCACTTGGCATATATTTCTGCAGATTTAACTGCAGGAAGCAGTAAATACTGATAGTCAAGCCTGGTCTGAGTCTTTGCAATCATATTCTTGTTGGCACTGCAAGCCACAGTCAAGAACGATCTGAAATGTGTGGCATTAAATTCATGACCCCCTCATTAAACCTTTCCCATATCCCAGATCCAGGAGCCAATTTGAGGCAGAGACCTGCCTGATCTCAGGTGGTTCTGCTCCCCGGAGGTGAAAATTACATGAACCCAATTTTGCCAAAATTTTGAAACTGGGCTTCCAGCACAGCTTTGTCTCCTTTGAAGTGGGAAGAGTGACAAAGAACAAGAGTATTCTTGCTGGACCCTTGATCCTGCAGTTTGTATCATCAGCTTGCATCAAGGATTGGTGCACACTTGAGCATGTTTGCCCACACAGCTGCATGCTGAGAGATCTGAACCCAAAGCCTGCATTAAAATACAAATAACTACAGCCAGAAAACAAGGTTCAACATGATTGAACCTGGAGGACTGATGAGGTGCTAACAAATTCCTTTTGATCTTGCTAACTGTTTGAAATGCAAGTGGTGTTAAGGTATCCTCTAACATTCTGCCTTGTTTCAGAAACATGGTTAGACCCGTTCAGCTCAGGAAATGTTGCTGGGGTAAGGTGGCAACCTCGCTGCAGTTGAGTTTGGAGATTGGGTTATGGCTGCTATATAAAGGAGCCTGAGGGAAGTGCAGGAAAACAAAATAGCAGCAAGCAGCATATATTTTCTCCCATCTGGAAAAAGCTTATTCCATTAAAAAGTGTTTCATGCAAGTAGTGAACATCTAAACTTCATTGAAATGGTGCCATAAGATCCTAAGGAACGGGCTGCATTCTTTTATCGCCTCTTTTCCCAAATAGCAAAGGTGAAAAACACTGTGTGCTCTGTTACTTGCCCCAGGAAAGAGGCAGCCTGCACATTTCTTTCTAGCCTAGGAATAAGATATAAAAGACAGGAAGGCTCAGCTGAGACCTCAGAGAGGTTTCCACATCTCAGATCACCAAGATCTCAACAGCCATTCAACACTACTCTATCAGAGCTTTCCAAGAACTTCCTTTTACATCAAAGAGGTGATCTGTACTAAGCCTCACAGGAAAGTTCAGGAGTAAGGAGCCTCTGAAACTTCAGGTCACACTTAATTAAAAGTTGCATAGCCATGGAGAAAAAAAAATCAAATAAATTAAAAAAACCCACAAAAAACCAAAACCAAAAACAAACCGTTTGCATTGACAGAATGTCTGTTTAGACCAGTCACAGGGAAAAGGGAAAGATACTCATCTCAAAATAATATTAGTGCTTTGCACAAGTAATATTATGATTTTGGTTTAATGGATTTAAAATTAAAATGTCAACAGTAACCAGCTGCCTAATAAATAAAAGTTCTGACAAGTAGAGCAAAAAAAAAAAAAAAAAAAAAAAAAAAGAGTTTTGCTTAACAAGTGTAATTCATCTGAAGTATGATACACAGAAGGGTCATTCAAACCCCACTCCCACTACCAGCATCATAGAGCAGGAGTATTGATTTATTACTGCCTTTTATTGACAAGCAAGTCAGTGTTTTACCCAGCTTTCCATCTTCTCTATCTAGGTGTCCAAATAGTGACTTTAGTGAGCTGCAAAAATACCAAGGTTTGTGCTGAAACTAATTTCCTATAATCTCTGTGGGACCCAGCCCTTAGTAAGGTGATAATCAAACTTTTCGTAGTTACCAAGAGGTATTTATTTCTAGGGGAAAGAGGTCTGAAACAGAAGGAAGAAAGTAGTTATATTTGCTTAGGTTCTGTAACATCAGCCCCAAACTAAGCTTCCCATACCACGAGCAGGTGCGATCCTAAGTGCTGCATGATGAACTTGAATCTCACAAACAGGTTTGGAAATTCCAGAACTTCAACAACACAGCCATGAAGTGTTACTGTGACGTAGATAGAAACACACAGCAACACACACAACAGGTGTTCAGGTAGAGAAGAAGAAAGAAAGAAGATTCTAGTTTATTGTTGTTCTCGTATATATAAGTTTCTGGACAGTGATCAGAGATTGGACAGAGAGGTTACCTCCTCTCCATCATGGTCACTTGAGAAGTCCATCAGGTGATATCTTTTACAAAGGAATGCAAACATGATTCTTGTTTATCTTACAATTCATGAAAACTGACTCCACTATACTAAAACAAATCAGAAGGCTGATTTTCAGGGACAACAACGAAGATGCCTTCAAACACTGATCCCAGGTGCTCTGTGGGCCTAGGAGCTGCAAATGGAAGGTTAACCCAAGATATTTTACATCATTAAGGTTTGGATGGATACTCTCCACCATCCCAGGGTGCTCCCAGCCCTGGGCACTGCCAGGGATGCAGGGGCAGCCCCAGCTGCTCTGGGCACCCTGTGCCAGGGCCTGCCCAGCCTCAGCCACAGCAATTCCTGCCCCAGAGCCCAGCTGTGCCTGCCCTCTGGCACTGGCAGCCATTCCCTGGGGGCTGTCCCTGCAGCCCTTGTCCCCAGGGCCTCTGCAGCTCTCCTGGAGCCTCTTTGGCTTCATATTTCTAAAATGAATAATACAAATTTACACCACTTAGTTGTGACACGAAATCATATTTATGTGCGCAGGGTATTCAGCTAAAACCATGGATAATTTATGAGTTCATGTTTGTGTGAAAAGGGAAGTTTTGAGACATTTCCAAAATATGACTTTATTTTGGGATATTTTAACTAACATATGGTTGCATCCAAACTTTGAAATACTAAATAATTCATTACCAATTTTCTTTTAAGTTAACCTTTTTGAACAGTTGCATTGCATTTATCAAAATCTACTACTTAATTTGTTTTTTCTTTTTCAAATTTTTATTATATTCACATATACTTCCTCAAAGTAATCACCATCCTTAACATCTTCTAAAGAGACATAAAACTGTTTATGAGAAGAAACCATAAGTATGTCTCACAAAAACTACCATCATTTCATGAAGGTCTCTGCTAAGTTCACTTTCTAAACTTGCCATTATATGGTAAATGCTGAAACAAATAATTAGTGAGTAGAAGGATGCCTTTCATCTTCATCAAATATTAATTTCTTTTTTTTATGTCCAGAACATATTTTAAAGCATTTGCCTTTATTGAGTAACCTTAATTTTCTAAGTTTTCTAAGATTTCTTTTCTTCCATTAAAAAAATAAAAAATTTTTAGCCCTTTCGACAAGGTTAAAAAATTGAATTTTGATCCTAAAAGTGTTACAGGGAAAAAAAACAAAGAAAAAGAAATAATTTAGAGTTTTCCAAAAAAGCAATTTATTTTTCAGGCTCTAAATAGGAAAATACAAAAAATACAAAAAAGTACATATAAAATTAAAGATGTTCTTTTTTTAGTAACAACTTCTATCTCTCACACTTCCAACAACATAACTCTCTAATAGATTATTTTTCTTGCCTTTCTTGACCTTCCTATTTAATAAATCAAACCAAAACAACTCTGCCTTGAAAAAAAATACACTCCAGAAATAACCTCTATTTCCTGTATCTGCTCTTTTTTCTGGCCTGTATGATTCTCTTATGCATTTTTTTTTTTTTTTTTTTTTTACTTATAGAAGACTAACATGCTCCACTAACACACAAACACACATAAAAAATGTGGAAAATTTAGATTGATACTTAGAGGTTGGTATATTCTCAGATGATGTTGCTGGTAACTTTAACTCTGCAGTGCTTAGTCATTGGATGCTGTTTACACATGCAAACACCCAAAGATATAGAGGAGGAAAAAAGTCCATCACTTTAGAGATACTGAAATTAAATTATTCTGTAAACATGCTTTTATTATTTGTATGTCACAGGTGAAAGGACTTTTCACCAAAACTGGAGTGGAAAACACAAATAACTCCTAAGTCTGATTTTTCTAAAGTAGAAACTGAAAAGGAAAAGAGGAAAATGGAAATCAAGAATTGAGTAGATGACAAAAAGAGGAATAGGGAGAGGGGAGCAGGTCCTCTCCTGAAGCTGTTTTTCCCAGATTTCCCCCGAAGACAGCAGAGCTCTGGATTCCCCTCTGAGGGCAGCTGGGCTGGACACAGCACCAGGGACAGTCTGGGAGAGAAGCCTCTCCTGGTCCACAGTCACTTTCCCATGGTTTTGTGACTTGAAAATCTCCCTCATCCCAGCCCAGCCTTGCTGGCTCTTGCAGTGCACTCGGCTCCCTTTTCCACCACCTGCTTTGCTCCAGAAAAGGGGAGCCCTTTGCTGATGCCACCTGGCCCGAAAAGTGTTCTGCAGGTATTCAGGTAAATGAATTGAAGTTCAGTTTCTCACCAGGAAATGTGCTTTGTGTCACAGAGGAGCCAAATGGGAAGAGGGTCCCCTCCTTGTTTCTACACTCTTTATAAAGATTTAGACTGTTTCAAAGCAAACCTGAAAGATAAAGTCACAAGTACCCACTGAAGGAAAAACAACATCCATGGAAGAGGCTGTTCATAGCACACCCCCTCTCCTGGAACTGACTTGTTTATCTGGGACTGGATTCAAGTCTTCTGAGGCACTGAAAATCCCTGAGAGCAACCATCAACCCACATATGTATATATGTGAATACATACACGGCACTCCAAATTCATATTCTGTTGCCTAATTAATGGAGTAATGCCATCAGGAAGCAGCGAGACAACCAGGTGACTAGTGTAAATAATAGAATGTGTATTTTGGAGCCTCAGCAGTGAATGCCCTCCCCAGCCTAGCGTGAGGCTTTTTTTTTTTTTTTTTTTTCATTACTTTGTAGGTTGTTTGCAGTAACAAATAGCTGTGAGAATGTTGTGATTGGCTCATCAACATTTCATGAATCTAAAAAGAGCAACCCACAACCAAATAAACCTTCCAGCTTAAAGGATTCACTCTGATCTGTTATTTCATATGAGCAGCTTTAGGGAGCTGGGATCACACCTCTTTTGTATAAATAAATATCTTAGAACATGGTTACTTGTTTTGATTTATTTTAATAATAAAGAAAACTGGGGAGAAAATTACATAAAATAAGGAGATAAGGAAAAATTGACCAGGTAATTTAGAGTACCTGAAATTACAAGACTGTGCTCGACCAACATCCATATATCCAGTGCAATATGTTCCCTAAGATCACTTCCTAACACCATGCTGAAGAGTCTCTGGCACACTGTGCTTCTCAGCCTGGATGTAGCGCCCCAGTAAATGATGCCTGACATTTACACAGCACCTTTCACCTCCAAATCCCAAAGCACCTGACAGACTGTTCAAACTGATTACAGGCTCAGGGCCAGGTTCTGCTCTCTGATGCGTTAAGGTAGAGGGAAGGACCCTGCCTTGGCAGCCTGGCTGTAACCTCAATTATATTACTGCAATTCCACTGACTTTGGCCAATTTCATTAAAGGGTCATTTTATCAGGCCGTGAAACTCCACCAATAGCAATACTTTTTGGTTCTGCACTGAGAGCTCACAGATTTCAAACAGCCCACCCACGTTCGTGGAAGGCTTGTGGTAAACAGGCAATGGTGGCTGTACCTCTGCAAGGATTTCCAGTAAATAGTATTGATCTCAAAACCAAATCTGGCCTCAAGGCTATAAAAAACACTCGGTTTATGACTCGATATACAATACATGGGCCCAGTTTAATCTCAAATGATAGGAGCCCATAAACCTAAAATCCGACCAATGTCAGTACTCCCACAGTCACCAGTGGATATGAAGGTTGTCAGGATCTTGTTAAGCTGTGCTTTTTTTTTGTGGAGATGAAGTTGTGAGCATTGCAAAACACAAAGCATTCCTACCAGTCTCTCTGAATTCAGATTTATGCTGTGCAGTCTTGCACGGCACCTAATTCAGTCTTTCATTCTGCAGAAATAGAGAACTTGATTGCTATAACTTAACAGGTTACCTTAAAATTTACCTTACACATTACCTGGAAATAAAAAGAATAAGGTTGTGTCAGGCCACCTGATAGAAACATGCATCCAGGCATAGCAGGATCACAAAACTGGGAGTAGGGTACCACTATCTGTGTGAATGAGGGTACAATCATTTTGCACAAGCACTTGTAAGCACTAGCTAAATTTCCTATCCCTCAACTCATGTAGGAGGAGCTCACCCCCATGCCAGAGAGAGATTAACAGAATCTACCTATATTAGCTCTGTTCTTCCACTTAAATGACATCTATGTGAAAAACATGGTGTAGAGGAAGGTATCCCTGCCTGTGGCAGGGGTTTGGAATCAGAACATCTATCAGGTCACCTCCATCCCAAATCATTCTACGAGTCTATGATTCTATGAAAACACACCTGGTTGTTTGCACAGGACAAAATATATGCTAGAAGTGGGTAATGAATTGTACTTAAAGCCATGTTTCTAACTAGTCCAGCAGAATGTGTCCTACAGGGTAGCATTCTTCAAGACTTGTTTTGGAAGGAGTATTAATCATTTACTGCAAGCCCTCGTCAGGGTTTTACAAGTAAATACTTCCCTGCTAATACTCAATTTACACAAGAGCTACTGCTAGTCACCACTGCACTGCATGTGACAGCAATTGCTGCCTTAGTTACCCTGATCACCACGAGGTGAGCAGTGCATCTGTAACCACATTTCCTCACAATTGCTGAGTTCAAACAGTCGTGGAGATGGGGTTGAATTGGGCAGATGCACCATATTACATGCAAATCTCTTCCTAAGACTAAAAATTTAAAAAAAAAAAAAAAAAAAAAAATTAAAATAATTTAAAAAATAAAAAAAAAGAAGTCCAAGGGAAAACGAACTTTAGCAGGTAAGACCAGATGGCACTTAAGCCTCTTTACATGGTTGCCTATTTACACTCAGATGCTGCCACTTAATAACATTGACGGAGGAATAGTTAACAGAGCCAAGTGATTAATTAGTAGGTCAAAGGCTATTTCCACTTCGCTCCTTTTATTTACCTGAGACAAGATTAAATCAAATAAGAGCTCATAGAAGGAGACTTCCAAGGGAAGCTGCTAATCACAAGTCCTGTACTTGGTATTCACACAGTGCTCTCAAACTCTGGAGGAGAAAAAAAAAAAAAGAAAAAAAAAAAAAGTTTGGCTGAGAGGATTACAACAAGCCAAGCAATCTATCGTAAAAACAGGGGCTCCTGGCTTGCTTTCCTGGGAGCCTTCATGCTTTGAATTGGAGAGACCTTATTGAGCCTAGAGTCCCACAGGTCTAGCACGTGAAACAAAACACACGCTTCCAGAACCTTATGTATTACATATGACAAAGAGAAAATTTAGCCTAATTTCACGTGGATATGTACCCAGGAATAAATTGGTTCACAGCAGTTGCCACAGAGAGTATCCTCTGCTCTTTCAACATGTTCCACCCTCTTAAAGGAATATTGGCTTTATATGCTCCTGTTCTCAGCTTTGAAACAGATTGTCTTATAACCTTGAAAATGTGAGCAAACCTGCCTGAAACATGTTTTCTCCCTAAGAATATTATGTCTTTTTTTATTATTTTTTTTCTTAAGATATCTTAACTCAGAACATAGAGGGGCCTCATTCCTGTTAGTGCTCTTGTAACCCCATTGCAATTACAACCATTAGTGGAATATTGGAATGTCAGTGTTGGTACTAGAGGCAGAAATGGATGCACCCATGGATGCCAAACCTCTCTTGAATTACTGGAAATTGCCTGTTTTCCAAATGTACACTTCTACGGTGACTTCATGCCTGTGGAATGCCAAAATAATAGAAATCCTGGACTCAGACGTGCTTGGAAATACAAATCTTGATCCAAAACCATGTTATGTGGTTTGGGACCACCTGCAGTTTTTTACTAGATGTTGGCACTGAAGGTACCCACTGCCAGAGTAAACACAGGCAGTGTGGGAAGCAGCTGGGAAGGAGAGCAGGAGCCAGGTTCCCTTGTGCTGGGCTGCAAATCCAGCTCAGAGCTGGTCAGGGTCTCATGCAGGGCTGGCGGGCAGTTCCAGATGTTGTTGTGCAAGAATTGTGAAGGGTGCTTGACCCTGAAGCTCCAACCCAGAACTAGAGGCACTGAAAAATTGAGTTCAGACACAAGAGTGAATCTCAGAACCACTGAGTGTTGATCCTGCGCTGGAAAAAATCAAGGCAATGCTGTTCCATTCATAAATAGAGGCAGCTTTTTGTATGCACTGCTTGAACTGCTTGAACCTTCAAAATATTGGACTGAGCACAGAAAGATGAATTACAGATGAGAAGAAGGCCTCTGTGGGCCAGGTAAGCTTCAAGCTTATTTTCTGTCTCTCTCACAGATTTGCTATCGGATATGGGTAAATCCAGTGGAGATTACATAGCTCTCTGTGCCTCCATGTTTCATCTGGAAATAATACAGTTATCTGCATCTGTTTAAATATAAAAGCCAAGGTGCTCAGGTATTACCATCAGAGAGCACACAGAAGTCCCTCAGGCTTTGAGATGTGAACACAGGTTTGGCCACATGATTTTCCAAACTTCAAGAGGCTTATGTCCCATCACAATTTTGTGGAGAAAACCACTCAGATTAACTCCCACTGAGAGGTCTCACGTACTTGTGGTCCCCAAAAGCCTTTGTTAATAGCTTGGAATTCTCTTTTTATTGATGTTTTCTCTTCCTTCTTTTGTTGTTTTTCTTTCTCACAAATCACTTGGTAAATTAAGTCTAAAATGCTTCTGGTTTAGAGATTATCAATATCACAAACTAAATGAAGTTCTGCAGGCTAACTATGCTGAACCAGATCCTCAGCATAACCAAGCTGTCCTGAGATGAGGTGTGCCATGGCAAACATGATTTGAAATGTAACCTGGACCACCAGTCAGGAACTATGATCCTGGACAAAAAGTCCATTAGTCTTTCTATTATTTTTCCTGTTTATGCCCCGTGTCTTTTCCATATATATGCCTGGTTCCAGACTATTAGGGGTTTCCCTGCTGAGGAAGACTTGAACCATATGGCACCCTGTCTCTTGGCAGTGACTTCACCAAGGAAGCTACCACTGCTTCATAGCCTCATGCTTTTCAGTGTCTGAAGAGGACTGGAAGTAATTCTAAAGGACAGCGAGCAAAAGTTTAATCAGATAATTGTGATAATGTTATCAGTCTCTAATTGGCTCTATAGAAGAGTATGTAATTACCCCACTAGCTGGTGATAGGCTGAGATTTCTAAGAAGCCTGAGTGTTTGGGACAACCTTGTCAGAGGATTTTTTGTGTTTTACACACAGATATATCTGTCA
The DNA here is from genome assembly GCA_032173965.1 of Sitta carolinensis. NCBI lineage: Eukaryota > Metazoa > Chordata > Aves > Passeriformes > Sittidae > Sitta > Sitta carolinensis. The sequence continues at coordinate 6,115,706 of CM063313.1, read as the reverse complement.
TTAGGCAGAGGGTAAGGAAATGGAGAGGGTGGTGAGATGTCTGAGGGAAGCACAACAGCAGGAATCACAGCCCACAGAACCATTCTGGCTCTCCCTTCCCATCAGAGTGAGCAGAAACAGGTCCCCCTTTGAGCCTAGCAAACGAGCTTGCTTTGGCAGAAAAAAGAAGTGGAGAACTGGTGTCAGTTCTAGAAATTTCAGTAAAAATGCACCAGTTACAGTTGTGCTAAACTGGTCCACATTGAATGTTTCAGCTTAGAAGGAAAGAGGGGAGTGGAAGAGTGTGTAAAAGAGGAGAAGGAGAAGGCAAAGGAGTGAATATTTGGAGTGTGAGATACTGAAGTCCAGCCACCTGAGAACATGTGTATCAGGACATGTTTTCTAGGGTAGAGAAATGAGGCCATGGGAAGAACAATCTATGCTTCAGCCTCATTTTCTACCTTGAAAGGTCATGTTTGATTGATAATGTCATTTTTTATCCTTTCAAAGCAAATGTAGGCTGGAAATGACATCATCTTGCCTGAGGGAGCTTTATAACACCTCCTTGGTTTTGTGGCACTCAGCAGTGCATAATGTGGAAACTGAATCAGATGAGCACTTACCCATCATCAACAAAACAGCACATCTTCCAGACCCACAAGGTGTGACCCTGTGTTTTCCACAATTTTCTCACCCTGCTTCCACAGCAGAGGGCCAGCAGAAACCTCAGGAAAAAGAAGACAAGATGACACTCAGACTAAGGAATGCCTTCCTACATAGTGCCCTGGTTCATCACATGCAGAAACACAGTTGGGACTGAGGTCTCCTCTCCCAGGGAGCTTCAATGCCTGCCACGGTGGTGCTGTGGGTGCTACAGCTCTGCTTTTTCCATGACTTTTGGGTTCAGCAGATCTCCAAATTGTGTGTTTTGCCTGCAGCTGTAGCAATGCTTTGCAACACAGCAGCTCTGACTCCAAGTGATCACAGCTGGCACATCTCTTTGAGCTAAATTGGTGAAAGACAGAGTAAATGACAGGTTACTTCAATGCAGCTCTTAGCAAGAACTTATGGAGATTATTATGAAGAAGCTGGAAAGTCATCACTGGAATCTGCTTGTAGAGCTGACAACTGAGAGATAGCTTTCTTTGATAACTTTTAATCACTGTGTTTTCTACTTATGCAAATTGCAATAATACCCTTGATGCTCTGGATTTCTAAAACACTCAGTCTTGTGGCAATGACATGACGATTCAGAGCTGGATGTTCATCCTGCTCTAGCTTGTGTCTGCTTCAAAGATGTATTACATTTGGTGGTGACATACAATGGTTCATGTAGTACATGTGTCACCAAAACATGCGTTCAGAAGGAAACTTCCCACAAAATGCCACTTAGGGAGACTTCATCTCAGTGACATCATTGTTTAGGGTTTACTTGCACAGCTAATTACAAGTAAACTGCCTCTGTGTGGCAAAAAACAAACAAGAAAAAAATATTACATAGGACCCTAATCTATCTTGCACCAAGCTTTCTCCTAGTCCTTCATTCCAGAGAACAGGCAGAGCGAGACTGAAATACTCCACCCACATATGAACCAGGTGGACATTTCAAACCCAAGTACTTTTTAAAGAGGGAGCCTAATAAAACCCATTTTCACTAGGTGATACAATAGGCTTTGTATGCCTAAATTACCATCCTGGTTTTCAGAATAATATAATGACTTCTAAGTTACTCAGAAGTTTTAAAATGCTACTAAGTGTCTTTGCACAGACACAGGTCTTGGTGGATATCATGACCTGGTGTAATATCTTCACATGAGTGACGTGGAAATTGCTTATTTATTCCACTCTGGCTCCATCATGGGATTAGTCTTTATATTACAGTTACTGGTGGTTTTCCCAGTTCAGCTTTCCATGGGTTTCTTTGAAAGATGATTTAATAGGCCATGGGACCATAATGCTGTCAGGAGATGTGGTGCTATTAGATCACCCTGACGCTAATTGAGACTTAATACACCCTCTTGCCTAAAAAAATGTATTGTGGGTAATTTTATCTCGATATTCAATCTAAACTTTCCATCTCATTACTCCCAGCCCTACCTACTTCAGCCCCCCTAAATGAACACCCTGGCTGCTTCCACCAATAAAGATGTGAACAGTTATCATATTCCAACCCCTGCTCCTCTGGATGTAATTAGGCCAAGGTGTAAAGTGAGCTGGGTCACCCAAGGTCACAGCTTGGCCTAAAAGAGGAGGTCAAGTGGGGGAAGGGGATGTTGATGAGCTCGACTGAACAAAAGTGAGGCCAGCATCTGCAGCCCAGTTTATTTTAATATGCTGTGTTCTTCTTGTTAATGTTCCTCTTTTTTACCTGCTTGCTGGAACTGATACTAGGGTGTGTATGTTCAATATTGGGGATATCTGTCTGGCCCAGGCTTTGCAAAGTTTTGGGAAACATGGTGTAAATTGAATTTTTCTGGTGTGATGCAAGAGCTGTCAGAGTTATAGTTTTATACAGTGTTATATACACACACACACACACATATATATATATATATATATAACACTATATAGTTTATATCATGTTACAGGGATAAATTTGTCAAGTTTAAGTCAAGTTTTGCTCAGACATACACTCCGAGATTCACACTAAGCACTCAGGTGGCCTTCTTAGGTTTCCACCCAGGTTAGGAAAGACAGGCATACAGGAAGTTTAGTGAGCCATCTCTTGGACCTGTACTGAAAACACCACAATGACAACACCAAGATTCATTACATCAGACTTCAGCAAAAAGGCAGAGAGAGACAGGACTGAGCTCACAGATCCCTATATTAAAATCTGCATAACTTCAGAAATCAGTTTTGTTACTCATACACAGGTGTTTCTTGGCATCTGAGATGTCCTGGAGTATTCCACAAGATTTTTATGGGCTATTCCAGAAAGGCAGAAGGCTCCTTCAGCAACATGCCACACACTCTTTGACTTATCAAGAATATTAGAAGTGCATATAGGTAGGTAACTGAATGAGAATCATTGCTATATTACTTTTACAATAGTAAAAGTACAGACCAGACTTCATGAAAATCCATTCATTGGGACTTTTTAATGTGTGTGGGATGGGATTGTTTTAACCACACTTTTCACTCCATGGGAAATTCTGAAAAGACATTTTTCTATAAGGTCAATTTTGAATCAGAACAAATTTGAAGGAAATTAAAAACTTGATTAATTTCTTCCTGGACAGAATATGTTCGTAAAATCCTTTTATCAGCTCTGTGGAGTATAAAGCTGCTGATGGGTGTAGGAAAAAATGTACTTTTCTCAAAAAAAACAGCCAAAGCTCCAGAGTGAAAATGTTGGACTAGATTAAGGGACTTTATTGTGGGTTTATATACCACAGGTGCTCCTGTGATGAAAGGAGAAAGATGAGCCAGAGACAGTATCCGGGAATTCCAACCAGAGGATGCAGGGCTCATGGGGAAACAGTCCTCATCTTGATGGGAATGGCAACGTTTTGGCTCTTGCACTGTTCTTTTCTGCTTCTCAAGAAGCTGCATCCCTTCTTCATCCTGGGGATTTGTTGCTGTGACCAGCACAGTGTCACTCCTGAAAGGGGTGAGCTGGCAGTGCAGAGGCACAATGGCTTGTCAGTAATCCGGGCAAAACACATGTGGTTTATGGAGTGAACACTTTCCAGCCCCACCAAAAGAACTTTGGCATTGTCTGTGTGTTGAAAGATGATGCCCAAAGAAGATCAGCCAAACCTGATGAGGAGATGCGGGCTCAGCAGCATCACAGATTGCAGAGCCAAAATGTGACAGGCAACCCAGGGCTCTCCTAATCTCACAGCCAATGCAGCAAGGGCAAAACCAACTTCAGCAGGGTTGTCCCCAGGTGTGATTTTAGCACTGACACATCATTAAACACCCATGGACCAGGGTGACTGCAAGTCTCTCCCTATGAATGTGCAGCAATCGGTCTATAGCTGCTTCAGTTCCCACTGAACAGCTCACAAGCAGGATCTCAGAGTTGGTGGACACCTTTCTGCTCCAAAGAGCTCATTCTTGGATGTTGTTAAGGGAGAGGAAAGATTAGCTCATACCAGTGAAACCACACAGCTTATTTGGACAATGAATATCTGTTGAAGAATCAACAGAAAACATTTTGGTTTGGGGTTTTTTTGGTTGTTTTTTTTTTTTTTTCCTTTTTTGCCATTGAATCACAGAATGATTTATATCAGAAAGAACCTTAAAGCTCATTTAGTCCAATTCCACCTGCATGGTCTGGGATATCTTCCACCAGACCAGTTTGTTCCCAGCTCTGTCCAACCTGGCTCTGAACACTTCCATTCACAGTTATGGATAGATCACATAGGATGTGAAATAACCTTCAGGCTGGACCATCCAATACTCAACACATCAGGGAATAATAATGTTCCATCTGCCTTTGTAACCTTAATCCTGCCCTTAAGAGGATAGCTGCCATTCCAGCAGCTTTCATCAAACAAATACACATTTTCATTGTAAATCCTTTCATAAGATTATTTTTTCCCATGACTAAAGGTCAGAGTTTATTCTTACAGATACAGGATTTTGAGAAACATGAGTACAAATAACAGATGCACCTAATACCTAATCAGTAAATTAAGGGTGAAAAAGCCCAACCTTTATTCTTTGTTTATATGGGAATGATTCCTTCCACAGTCCAAATCCACCATGGTCCCTATGGAATCAAAAGAGAAATACTCACAATAAAAACAATAGAAATTACTATAGGAGACTGATGAAATGGAATGAAGTCCTGAAATTGTGATCCATTTGTCACTAACACAGGATAGCCAGGAAAAGACTCCAGGCTTAAAAAAAGTACCTTTTCTTGGGGCATCAGCACCCATAGGAAATTCCACCCTTCCTCCCACAGGATCAGGCCACACGGTATCATATGTTGTCACTTCCAGATGGATTACTGCAGCTCCTGGCATTTGGTGACGAATGAGAAAACAATGTAGAGAGTGCAGCTGATGCAAACCACTTCTCCCCACTTCCTGCTGGGCTGAAGAAACCCTGAACACATAAAACACACGTACCAGACCTTCCACCCTACTTTTCAACACCAGTCTAATGTCTTCATCCTTATAAGATCATGGTGACACTTTGCAAAGTACTATGTGATTCCTGCTCATAAACCC